>CATIWF010157967.1:0-146119 GCA_949630135.1 Balakata baccata
TTTAATGTGATATTTGTCTTATAATATGGTTAGAAAGAGGAAAAGCTTGCCTTTGCCACCTCCTGTCCTCCATGTGGATTGGTATCTCCTTAACTCGCTCTCATGGGTGGCAAATTATATATTGCCGCCACCCAATAGAAATTTTTTAAAAATAACATTAAAAAGTTCCGAAATTTTAAAAATAATTTGAAATGCTTATTTTTTTAAAAAAAAGTAACTCTCCATTCTAATGATATTTTTCGCAATATAAAAAATATTCTTATCTAAATAAAAAAAATATTAAATATTAAATTTTTTTTTTCCTTCTCTTTTCTGCACAAAAAAAAATTTATTTTCAAAAATTGATGATTCACATCAAAATGCAATAACTCCACTTCCAAACGTTGTACTCATAAAAATTTCAGCAAAAATATAAATAGAACAGTGCAATCAAAGTTTACGGTTTTTACAATATTTTCTTAAAAAAAAGTTTTTTTTTTGAACTTTCTTTCACTAAGTCGCAACAACTTTTTCGAAGTATACTCAAATAAATTTCGCTTCAAACATTACCAACTAAATAAAATGAAAGAAGGAGATGAAATAATTTGAACTCAATTTTTACCTTATTCTCCACATAGGCCGATATTTAACTTTTTCACTTTATTCCATTATTTTCTTAATCTTTTCTCTTCTTTTTTCTTCTTTGGCCTCTTTTGAATATGAAAATCTTACCTAAATTGAATTTTCACTCATTAAAACAATTTCTTTCAATTTTTTATTATAGTATAAGCATGTAATTGAGCTTTTAGAACGAGAAAGAAACATTTAGATATGGTAGAGACGGTAGAGATGATGGTAGAAAGATAGTTGATATGGTAGAACCGGTAGGAAAAATCTCTCTACGGTCAGGAATGTCTCTCTATGATAGGATTATTGTATTTGTTTTAATTATATTGAACAGCATATATGAAGGTTTGAAGTTGACCTGAGAAAAAATCTAAATTTTAACTCCAATCGAAGAAAATTAAGGTGAATTTAATATTCTAATTCAAACATAGTAAGAATTGTTCATAGAATCATGTATTAGAATTTTGAGTGACAAAAGTGGAGTCCTTGTAACTAATATGCATTTTATTAAATTAACCCCATAAAATATCTTTTTTGAATCTAAGTGAAGAAAATAAAGCCAAATTGAATTTTTAATTCACATAAATGCAAAAATTATTCATAGCATATAGTTGTTTACTTGCTATGTAAGGACTTTTGTGCCCAAAGTTAGGTTTTTTGAAACTTAAAATTATGATTTATGGAATTGAACCCACAAAATTTCTTATTTTTACTCTAATTAAATATAATAAAGTCATATTTGACCACATCATAGTAAAAAAATAATTAATTTTATATTTGTTAGAAAATTTTTTATTGTAGAGAGACTGTCTCTCGACCATAGAGAGACTTTTCCAACTATAGAAGACTTTTCCTATTATCATCTCTATCGTAGAAAATTTCGATCATAAAGAGGTTTTTCTAATTGTAAAAAAACTTTCCTTACCATCATCTCTACCGTAAAGAATTATGACCGTAGAAAGGTTTTTCCTACCATCATCTTTACCGTAGAGAATTCTGACTGCATAGAGGATTTTCCTACAATTATCTCTACTATTTCTACTATTATCTCTATTGTAGATAATCCCAACTATAGAGAATTCCAACCATATAGAGGTTTTTCTACCATTATCTCTACAGTAGAGAATTTTGACTATAAATAATCCCAATCATAAATAGACTTTCCCTACCATCATCTATATCATCTCTGCCATCATCTTTATCGTAAAGAGGCTTTTCTTACTATCATCTTTATCGTAGATAATTCTAACTGTAGAAAATTCTAACCATAGAGAAGCTTTCTCTATTATCATTTCTACTGTTCCAACAATAGAGAATTCCAACTATAAAGACATTTTTTCTATCTCTCTGCTTATAATATTTATAAATATTAATTCATTGGAGCACTTAAAGATCAATTGAATACCCTTAATACTAATTTGATTCCACAAGACATTTTATTTAACTATTATTGAAGATAATTAAGGCTTATTTGAATTATTAATTCATACTAGATAAGAACTATTCGTTTGTATATTAAGGTTTTTAATATTTTAATGTACAATGTTATGATAAGGGGAGTATGAATATGAAGATAACTGTCGAGACTTCTTTTTTCAATGGAAACATTTTTTTTCTGCGACTTCATTGCTATCGTGGTAGATTTAGTCTTCTTTATTCCCCCTATAAAATGAATCAACATGTGGAAATCCATAAATATCCAATCATATATTTTTATTGATTTGACATATCACGAAAAAAAAAAAGCAAAAAGATAAACTTTGTTTTGAAGAAAAAAACTAAAAAATGCGTGAATATTATGTATTTGGTTCCATGACTATTGCTTTTTTTTTTTTTCACAATGGGTATCAAGGCGAAGGATGTTAGAAGAATTGAAAGTGAAAAAAATGTAAAACTTTGAAGTACTAGAGGCTTTTGGATGGATCACTTCGCAATCCATTTGCAGCAAGTAAATTGCTATTTTAGTGATAAATCTTCATTCACTTCTTCTGCATTGCACTTTTCATATCTCTAACAAACTAATAAAAAATTGGGAGAGATACAAAGTTAAATAGTTTAGACTACACCAAAATGATGCCGTTGTTAGCTGTTTAAAACTTACTAGAATAGGAATAAATGAGTAATTTCAGCATTTTATATTTATTTTTCAAATATAAAAAAATTGTGTTTTAAATGAAGATTATTTTTCAAAAATCAAAACCTTTTTTTTTGGGTTGTTCTTACAAATATTCCACCACTTATATATATATATATATATATAATCAGTCAATTCTTCTTGATATTATAAGAATCATATTTTTATTTATAAAAATATTATATTGTCACATTAAGAAATAATCCTTATAAGCAATTTTATATTTACTAGTTTTTCATTAACGTGTTTTGCACGTGATTGTTAGATATTAAATTCGTTATTAATCACAATTTGGCTTTTATATAATTTTTTTATTAATTTGTTTTGTCTTATTATAATATTTTATTCATAATAAATTATAAGAATGTATATGTATGTCAAATTTCATTAATTACTAATTTGTCCATTATTATGTTTCTAGTATTAATAAATTATGTGGGTGAATTATGGTGATAAATTTATAAGTTTATTGATTATAATTTAATTGTTTATCATTCTGAACTTAATTATTTATCACTTTGAATTTAATTATTCAGTTTATGTTCATTATTTATAAGTTCAATATTTATATTTTGAATGTATATTATTTTAATATGATTATTCATGATTTTGAAATTAATTGTTCATTATATATTCATTACTTATAACATTTTTATTACTTATTAAGTTATTTAATTATTTAATTAATTATTAATATTTGAGTTAATTAATTTAATAAGTAATAAAATTAATAAAATAAAATAAAATAATTATTTAATATTATAATAAAAATATTAAAAATAATATAAACATTAAATAATATAATATAAAATAAATCAAATCATTTTTTTACCGTTCATTCCTAATTTTTTATTAAAATATTTTTTTTCTTTTTTTAGTATTAGTTATATATTTTTTATATATAAAATATAGTTATCTAGTGTTAATAGAATTAGACTTATAATTAAAAAATTATTAATACTATTCACTAGTAAATTAAATTATTAAATGACAAAATTAACTCAATTAACTAATACAATCATGTTATCTTTTTTTGGTAAATTTGTCTATCTCTTTTATTTTCACTTTTATATATAGTATGATAAAGTAAATAATTAATTTTTTATGACTATGATTCATGCAAAACTTTTTTTTTAATTTAAATAGCTACTGCATTGTATTATAACAATGCATGCACACTAATAAGAGCTACATAAAAAATTAATTATAATTAAAAAATATTTATTATTTAAAATAAATAAAAGTCTATATTTATGAGATTTTTTTGCTGAATTAGTTGTTAATTACATAATTAAAGAGAAATATAAAAATAAAAGTGGGAAAAAAGAAGGAGGATGGATGAGTAAAGAAAACAAATAAAATTTTGCTTCAATACATCAGTTTTATTGATACATTCAAATTTTTATTTATAATAATAAATTGATTAATATATTCAATATATTATATATTACTTGATATAATTATTAAAATTAAAAATAAATAACCTAATAATTATAAATATTATGAAGTATCTATATAACATGTGCGCTGTATAAGGGCTAAACAAATATCGTTGGAAAATGAATAATTTTGTATTTGATTGTGGGCAAAATCCCAATTTTTTCTTAGTTGCACTGATTAAAAATCAATGAGTTGCTTGAATAACTCCTCAACTCAAACATTTTGAATGCTTTGCTTCGGCTTTGTTCGCATAAACCAAACATCACGCGTTATACCCTTTCTCTCTCTCGTTTTCTCCTCACTCTCCTCTCCTCTCCTCTCCTCTTCTCTATACAAAAACCGCCTTCTCACTTCATTCTCTGCCTGTCGTTTTTCTTATATGAAAAAAGAAACCCAAAACTAAACAACAAAAACCCGTCTTTATCTCTCTATCTCTCTCAAATGGGGTGTTTAGGCGTGAGTTACCTGCCAAATCTGGAGTGACCCATGTCATATTTATCTTCCATTTGAAGAAATTTGCTCCGTGCCCCATTTCGGTTTTGGTCTATATGTTTTCCAGTATTTTATACTAATAAAGGTTTATTAATATACTCTCTACTGAGGACGTCTGCCTTTTCTCAATCCTCTTTGCACCATTGCGTTCTCCTTAAATCTGGCAAGACCCAGTTGGGCAGTTTGCGGTGGCCTAAAACAAGGTATGGATTTTATTTTGTGGATTCTTTTTAACTTTGTAAGTGCTTACATTTTTAATTTTGATTGCGGGTTTCAGTGATCTGCCTGCGATTTTTAAGCTTTGATGTTGGTTTATTTGTTGATAATAGTGTTTTTTCCCTTTTTGTTATAAGTGAGGCTTCGGTGATTGACTCAAAATCCCTTTTAGGGTTTGATGTGTTAAAACCACTAAAGTTGTTCTCTGTGGAAATAGCACCACTGGTTTTTGGATCAATATGCTCATTCTAGTAAGAATTTTTCGTTAAATGATGCTTTTTTCAAAATTATTATTTTAATTTTTCGTTTTTGCTGTTATCGTTCTTGTATCGATAATTTTAGTCATTAATGTGGGCTAGTGGATAAATAAGATTTCAAATCCAGAGATGGTATTACCATCTATTGTGGATTGGTATCTTCTATTTGATATTTATGGCTCGTGCGTATCTGTATCTGATATTTTTTGCTTCTGGGTAGGCTTTTAATTTGGTATTTGGCTGACAACTTGCCATAATTTATTTCTGGGTATGCAATTAATTCTATTTTCAAGATTTGTTTTCTGAAATTTGGATATTGCTTCGATTTCTCCCCAAGTACTCAGTCATTTCAGAAATATGTTAAAGTTGCGATTTTGCTTTCTTTCTTTGGTTCACTTCCTTCCCATATCTCAAAATTTAGCTATTTTCTTGTTGGGGAATTAAATTTTCTTATGGAATGTTTAGAGCGTTGCTTATTGCGGATAGGATGGTCTCAGGTTCTGATAGCCTCATTTACTTTAGGAATCTATGAGTTGGATATCTTAGTCATAAATTCATGGCACTTGGGAGGTCTCAGTCTGATATACAAGGAAGGTGGGGAGAATACGATTGTGCCTTCTATATGAGGCTTGCGTGGATGTCCTCTGATTGTACTATAAATGTGGCAGTAATAATATTTGATATAATTAGTTCTAATGCATGGCCCTTTCTTTTGCTTCCTTCACCGTCCTATTTTCATGTTTGCACTTTTGAAATAGTTTAAGTTCAACCTGAATTTTCTTTTCAAAAAAAAAAAAAGAAAGAAAGAAAGGTTCAACTTGAATTTCCTGAATTATTTATATTTTCTGTGGTGCTTGGAAGTAAGTTTTTTCTTTTTTGAATAATATTAATTTGTATTTTAAATTTGTTTCTGTTTTTCTTTCTTCAGTCCTGTCGTTAATTGCCTCTTCAATGGATGGGGGAGAGACATCATGGGTCAGTGATTGCCCTGATGATGTGGTAAGAGACACTGGTGACTTTGAGTCATTCTCTGAGCTAAGTGATGAAGGCAATAGAGATAATAATAATGTAGTTTCTGTGGATTTAATTTTGCCTGACGATCTATTGGAACATATCCTAGCATATCTTCCTATTGCAAGCATCTTTAGAGCAGGTAGTGTGTGTAAAAGATGGCATGAGATTGTTAGTTCAAAGAGGTTCTTATGGAATTTCTCACGCATTCTATCACAAAAACCTTGGTATTTTATGTTTACAAGTTCTGATGGACCTGTTGGCTATGCCTATGATCCAATTCTGCGAAAGTGGTATGGCATAGATCTTCCATGCATTGAGACATCCAATTGGTTTATTTCTTCATCTTGTGGTTTGGTTTGTTTCATGGACAATGACAGCAGAAGTGAGTTGTATGTCTGCAACCCTATCACCAAATGCTGTAGAAAGCTTGAAGAGCCTCCTGGCTTAAGAATTGCCGATTACAGTGCACTTGCAATTTCAGTAAACAGGATCTCACATGGTTATACTATCTCAATTGTGAAGTCCAAGCAAGTCCCCGGGAATTTTTTCCAATGGGATCTCTCTATTTATATTTACAATTCTGAAACAAGGATCTGGGTGACTTCTTGGACAGAGGTTTTGACTGGTTGGAGAAGTGGTGATGAAAGTGTGGTCTGTGATGGGGTTTTGTACATTTTGATTTACTCAACTGGTCGCAGCATACCAGAGAATCGCCATGGCCTACTGACATATAATCTCTCCAGCAGATCTTCCCATAGTTTATTGATGAGGAGTTTCATTCCAGTACCCTGTCCTCTTACTTGTGGCCGCCTGATGAATTTGAAAGAGAAGCTGGTGCTGGTTGGAGGAATTGGTAAACAAGACCGACCTGATATAATCAAGGGGATTGGTATATGGGTCCTAAATGGCAAGGATTGGCAAGAGATTGCACGTATGCCCCACAAGTATTTTCAAGGATTTGGGGAGTTAGATGATGTTTTTGCTAGCAGCGGCACAGATGATCTCTTATACATCCAGAGCTATGGAGCTCCGAATCTCCTTGTTTTTGACATGAATCAAAGACAATGGAGGTGGTCACAGAAGTGTCCGGTGACAAAGAGGTTCCCACTCCAGCTCTTTACTGGTTTTTGCTTTGAACCTAGGCTTGAGATGGAGCCATAATTTGTTCCTTAACGAATTAAATGTGGTGTTGAGTGTTGACAAATTTGTCTGAGATTCCCACTTTTTTTTTCTTAGTTTGCTTTGGCTCTTATTTCAATGATTATGAATTATGTTCTGGAGAAAAGTTTATACACAAATATTACACCAGATAGAGCTGCTCATTTATGAAAATGGGAATATTATTCTTTGCGTTTGGAAATGCTTCATATACAAAGTTCTAAATTTAACTGTATTTTAGTTTTTTACTTGTATTAATCAATAACTTACTGGTCTTGGCATATGATGTAACAATGTTCGTACACCATAGAATGGCTAAGTTCATTTCTGAGATTGATCTCACAATATCTCACAATGAATGACTCGGTTTAAATTCCAAGTTTCCTCTAAATTGCTAATAACACAGATTAATGATTTTAAACACTTTAACTACGATTTGATAATTGTAAAATTAATTAATTAAATTGAAAACAATAAAATATTTGGAAACGATGAAAATGATTATGATTCAATCAATGCGATAAATTAGACGTTTGACAAACATCCTTAATCTATAATATTTTCTCTGTATCCAATTAATTCCAATGAAGTTTACTTTGGTCAGCTCTCGTTATAGTTATTAATTATCCAAACTAATGGTATAATTAATGTCCAAATTAATTTTTAGGTTAAGTTATAGATTGTTTGTCTAATAACAAAACTCTAAGATATTTTTTCCAATTTAAATGCAAGATGACTAGTCATATATTCAAATGAATGTAATTAAGAGCACTTGAAGATGTAAAGAATTTAACTTTATTCAATAGAGGGAAAATTACTACATTTTAGGTAGCTACCAAACACTTAAAAAAGAAATTAGCCAAACATGACTACTACAATAATCAAGTTCATAACTATGCTTGAATTAAATATGAATACAACAATAAAAAATTCAAAACAGAAATTCAAAACCCCCCTTAAAAGTGTAAACTTGGAATCCCCTTAAGCGACAAGTTACCGTCTTCCAAAGATCCAAGAATTAATACCCAAACGGAAGGGACTCCAAGCTAAATACGTGTGGTTGCCGCAATTAGGCTCATTTGATCACCAAAGAATGAATTCAATTCTCCCCTCAAAGTCTGTCTATGATTTTTCCCTAAAAATTTCCTTTTATATCCAGGTTAATTACAAAAAGTCCAATCTCCCCACAAACTCAATTTTTAGTCCTCAATTATTTATTAATTACATATCAAAAAGAAGTCTCAGCTAATAGGAATTGAGTTGCAAAACATGAGCCCACATAATTTATGGTTGGACCGTCAATTAAAAAATATGGAACTGTAGCTCACGATTGTGCACGGGTCGTGCACAGTAGTTGACTTGAAGAAAATGCACACCAGCGCTCCCTGCACGACCAATCCTTCGTCTTGTTGTGCATGGGTTGTGCTACCTGCACAGGTCGTGTACAGTGTGTAATGTCCCACAATTGCACACTTGTGTAGTCTACTGCTCTACTAAATTATGTTTGCAATTCCTCGTTTTTCGCTTCCAGCTTTCCCGGACTTCAATTTAACTCAAACGACCCTGAAATTCCTCGTTTTCGTGCCACTACCTACACAAACAAAGATGTAATAAAAAAAAAACTAAATTTAAAGAAAACTAATGCCAAATGATATCAAACATATGCAATAAACATTATAAATTAACATCACATCAGCATATGAACTTGGATTCATGTTTAAGTTCTGTGGTGTATTCATAATTGCATGCACGGGTTGCGTTTGCTGATCTATGTGCGGAATGCTTGTCTCAACTTTCTGAGTTCTCAAATAGTGTATGCATAGAAGCACTGGGTTGTTTAAACTATCAAATGATAGTAGTTTGGCTAAAGCAACAGGAATGCTTTTACATTCTCTTTGAAGAATATGAAGCAATGTTATTTCTCCAGGATTTGGTAATTATATTGCTTAATCTCACATCAAAACTCAAAAAAGCACTCATATATTTGAGGGAAAAAGACATAGATAGTCAAATTATACAAATATTACCATATACAACATATTTATGTGAATGGCAATTTAGGATTTCAGAAACTCAAAAATAGCAAAAGATATGATTCCTTAATATACGGTTGATTGGTTTGTCTCTCTCTTAAGTTAAAAAAATGGAACCTCTTTTCAAATTGAAGATTACGTAAAATAAGGCAAAAAAACGGCACTTGATTGGTTTCTCTCTCTTTAGCTAAAAAAACGGAACCTGAATATTGCGATTATTTAAGGCATATGGCTTCTCTTATATATATATATATATAATGATTTAAATATTATATATTTAATTTATATTTCTTTTCCAATTGTGTTATATATTTATTTTATTTTTATCATTTAATTATTGAAGGGGATTAAAAATAAAAAAGTTGATCATGGGATTTACATTAATTATACTCACACAATTATTATATGTAACGTATATGTAAAATATATGTAAGGTTTATTGTCCAATTTTTCATGACAATAAATGAATAATAAAAATTATGCAATTATATTTTTAAAATAACATGTTAATTTTTATATTTTGATTATATGTATGTTATATGCATACCTGAAAAATATTTGACAATTTCAAAAATCAAAACTGATAAAAATGAAACTAAATGTTTTGTTCTTCCATTACAATCAAATTTGAAAAAAATAAAAAATATATATGAATTATATGACAGTTATATATTGCAATATAAGTTTCACATATTATTATCACATGTGCAATATTATTATTATTATATGTAAGTTATATATTGGTTATATATTATTATTAGTATTTTTCGTATCAACTCCAAACCTCATCATCTTCTCCTAAATTAGAAAATTAGATATGTGGTTTTTAGTGTTTGAAGACAGCAAGCAAAGATCGGTGCCAAATCCCCACGTTGTAAAAAGCTCTTTGTATCCATGGATGGAGTTGGAGATTAACTTGTTAATCTTGATTAACCCATTTTGTTCATTTATCCCTTAATTAAAGGAAAGGAAAGAAGAAATTGGTACAAGCGTCTTATCATCCTTAACTTTCAACTTATTCCATTAACCGCCAACTGTATCGCAGTTGAACACGTGTGTCTACGAAAGGCCAACATCAACGGCCGAGATCTAAGAATCAAACTCGAAAAACACACAAACACCTCATATAGATTAAAAGCTTAATATCTCACCAGGTAATCAGTGGATATGGAGGGATTATTGACTGCAACGAGCTCAACATCATCTCTTCGCAGAGCTACTCTGGCCACTAACCTTCCAATCCTTCTAAATCCTGATTTCAATTAACACTGATCAAATCCTAATCACCAAATATCAAATCAAAATATGTAAATTCGTTCTATTAGAGCGAGCACTCACCGTTGATTCAAAATATGGAAGTCTGTCGCTTCATCTATATGGAACGGTTGGGAGAGATTGGAAACCCACCAACAATAATGCACAGAAGATTCGAAAAAGGGAAGGGATTTGAATAAATTTGAAATGGAGCAGGACCCAAAAATTAGGATTATAGGGCATCAATAAGTTTGGTTATTTAGATAATATTTTTTTAATTGGTGGTTGTCCATGGCTATTGGTTATGTATGATAATTATCTCTATATTTGACTTGTTCTTTATCAGCGCAAATTATATCATGTATTAGAGTTCGCATTATAAATAAAATAAATTTATTTATTGATATAAATTTATTAGTTTATTAATAAAATAGTTATTAATTTATTGATAATTTTAAAATAAAATCAACAGTTATTTTATATATTTTTTTATATTTTCATATGCTATTTGTCTAGGTTTATTATTTTTTTTATACATTTTATTTTAATTTTTGTTACATTTTGAGTTTTTTTTATACAAAAAAAAATATTAATTAAATTAAGTACACAGAAAAATAAAATGAACTTGTATTAATATAAAAAATAAATATTTATTAATAAACTGATTAATTTTTTTCAATAAATTAATTAATATTTTTTAATAAATTAATAAACTTTTAATTTATTCGTAATGAACCTTCTCATTAAACTAATGAACATTTAATTTATTTATAATGAACTTTTTTTTAATAAATTAATGAATCTCTTTTAATAAACTAATGAACCTTTAGTTCATTCGTAATGAATCTTTTCAATTTATTGGCAATAAACATTTTTAATAAACTAATGAACATTTTTAATAAACTAATAAAACTTTATTTAATGATAGATGATAAATATTTATAAAATTATCATCGTGTGATTGATATGTGTATAAGTTTGATTTATTACAAAATTATCGCCGCTTTTTACACGTGTAATAGATATTGGTCTATAATATTATATGGACCGGTTCAGCATATAATAATTGCTTTCCCAGCATAGATTAAGTAAAAGGGCCAAATTCAATGGGCTGCTGACTTGAGTGTTTATAGGAAAAAGGACACCACATACGATTTTTTCTCGAAAAAATTATAGAGAGTGACTCATTTTTAAAACAAATTTCTATTATACATTCGCTATATTTCTCTAACCTAAAGACCCATTTGAGTTATTCTCTTCCCATTGTACTATTCTAATTCAAATTAAACAAATCATATCTAATCCCTACACAAACTCTAGCCAGATTTCTTTCCTTATTCTAAAAACTCCTTTTTTGTTTTCTTTACTTCTTCTAAAAGCTCCTCTTTTGTTTGAGGTTATTGTAATTGAGATTTAATTTTTTTGGATCTCTTTATCCTGTACCAAACATTCTCGATTTTGTGTTGCTTCAAAGTGATTTTATGTTGTTTAAGTTTCTTCGTCCGGTACCAACCATTCTCGAGCTTCAGAGAGGATTTTTTGTTGCTTCAGTGGAATTTTTATCCGGTGCAGCTATTTTCGATTTCTTTCATTCATCTGGCGTCATTATTCTCTTGTTGATTTCACTTTTGAAATCATGACTTATGTGTATGAAACACATAATTCTGTGTTGTAACCTAGTTAGCAATAAAGTGTGACCAAACTGTATAATAGATATAAATTTTGTTATTTTCTTCTGCAGGGCAGTCAAATTAGAGCGTTGAATGGTTGTTGTGCATCTGTTGGAGCTATCAAAATATTTGTCTAGAACTTGTGGAGTTAATTTTTTTGAGCATGTGTTATTTTAGTGATGACGACGGAGAATGAGATACGATGTTAGAGTAAATTCATTGACCAGATTATTTCCTCTTTTCTTTGTCAACATACAACTGAGTTTGGTTATAACAGTTATGGTGTTACAAAATTTAGTTTTATCATTAAAAATAAATTAAATTTGTATATAATTTTGTATCATATAACACCAATATAACCTACATATAATAAGCATATAACTTAGTCGGTGTGGTAGAAATAAATTGAAATGCAATATTTGTGCAGTATTTTGTATCATATATCACCAATATAACCTTAGATAACTTACATATAACATTCAATCAATATTACTTATAAAACTTCGATTTAGTTATTTTCAATGACTGATTATTCACCCTATATCCAAAGAATATGTGTGTGTGTTTTCCAATTTTCTGGTTTTGAATTTTCTTGATTTTCCAAAGCTTGATACTCTAAAATTCCATTTACACTTCTCATCCACGCATAGAAATAAACATTGGTTTGATGTTGATGGAACAATGTAATTCTTTGTTTTCTGCAATTTTAAATGTAATTTTCAATTATGGTAGTGTTATTTTTAAAGGATTCTTGATTTCTTGATTCTAGGAAGTTAATCTATATTTTAAAATAAGTAACTGGCATGATTATCCTATATGGCTAAAGGGTATTATGAAAATATAGATAAATTTGGTTAGGAATAATCGTTTATGTTTTATATTGAATGATTTCGGCAATTGTAGAAACAAAAAATGGTAATTATGTAAAAAACTCTTTTTTCTAAGCAGTTTCTCTAATGACGATGTTTTTAAATTGAGGACAGCCTTCGATTTTTTCCCAGCGGTATACTTATTTTTTGTATTAAAATGATAATTATGATAAACAGATCTTGTAACCGTTATTTTACCCTCAAACGTGGTCCGCCATATGCGGAATTGAAAGTTGGTGGAAAGAACTTGTTGGAACTTTAAGAAAGCTATCGTACAGATGGAATTTCAGTTACTAAGAATCGGAACTGTGTCCTTTTCTCGTGTTTATATGCATTCAAGATGATATGAGAAAGCAAATATGCTAGGCTGGGTTTCGTCATTTTTGTGATATCCATGCCCGATTACTGAAATCCACAAGCCAATCTCCAATTGGGTACCCTTTTTCAAGCAAATTATATTTTAAACCCCAGTCCATGATGCATTATAGATCAGAGTCCAATTGGCATGTGTGAGAGACGGTGGTAATATTGTAAATATTCATCATCTATAATAAAGTAAATGTTTATTAGTTTATTAAAAAAAATTTATTACGAATAAACTAAATATTCATTAGTTTATTGAAAAAAAGTTTGTTATGAATAAACTAAAAATTTATTAGTTTATTAATAAATATTTATTAGTTTATTAAGAAATATTCATTACGAATAAACTAAATATTCATTAGTTTATTGAGAAAAATTCATTACGATTTAAGAATAAATTGAAGATTCATTAGAATAAATTAAAGGTTCATTAGTTTATCAACCTTTAGTTTATTAGTAAAAAATTCATTAATTTATCAGTAAATATTTATTTTCATTTCTTTGTATATTTAATTTGATGGACAAAAAATAAATTTTTATTAATAAATTAATGAACTTTTATTTTATTCGTAATGAATTTTCAATTTTATAACTAATGAACTTTTAGTTTATTTGTAACGAATTTTTAGTTTTATAACAAATGAATCTTTATTAATAAACAAATGAATTTTTACTTTATTTGTAACGAACCTTCAATTTTATAACAAATGAATATTTCTAAATAAACTAATAAATATTTACTTTATTCGTAATGGACTTTCAATTTATAACAAATGGGTTTTTCTTAATAAACTAATGAACCTATACTTAATGATAAATGGTAAATATTTATAAAAATGCTACTGTGTTTTTGATAGTTTTGTAAGTTTGATTTATTTATAAAATTGTTACCGCCTCTCACACATGGAATGAACCTTGGTTCATAATGTTACATGGACCGAGGTCCTGGATATAATAATTGCCTTTTTCGTTTTAAGATTACATCCCAGCAAAATCCTAATTTACTAAATTAAGCGTCCAAAAAACCATGCATACTGCTAAATAGAAGAATAAATTCTCTTCCTATCAATATTTGTCATTTCTATAAATTGGAAAAACTAATGTAATAACGAAAAACAAATTGGAGCTTCAAAAACCAACAAAGCTGTCAATTACGGACTGTAACTTAATGTAATAAACAAACCACCAAAACATAATAAAACATCAATCAACTGAGGTAGTATTTGCCTAGAAAAGAAATATGAGGTGCTTTCTGTTTAATTTCCAGCAAAGAAAGTTCAAACTAAGAACAGTTATCAACCAAATTTGGGGGAGAAAAATTGGGGTATGTTTCGATGCAAACTAACTACTAACAGCTTAAGTTCCCATATAAAAATCAAATGCTAAATTTTATCTCAGCATCATGTATACTTTTCTTTTATTTCTCTTTGAAAAAACATTGATAGCAACTTTCTCTTAGATAATACTAAGGTATGAATATTGAAATTTTTTTTGTTTATGTAGACCAAACATATGAGAAAGTGTAATGTAAGTTATTTTGTCTATGTTATAATCTCATTAGTTTAATCTACATAGAATCAGAATAGCATATAGTCTAATTTAATTAGCTCTAATTAAGCAATTCTTTTTTGTTGGGCAGAAAATGGCACGGCTGATAGAAAATATTTCCCTGGATTCATTCGACAATGTTCGGAGTAAAACTATTCAGTATAATATGGAGGGAACTTGTAATCTTGGAATCACCAATACTACTGAGTTAGAATGGAAGGATTATTGCCCAGAAGCTTTCAGGTTATGTATTTCTTTATTTTTTTTAAAAATAATTTTATTTTCTTGGTTTCTGTTAGTGGGAAGTACTTCCATAAATCTGTCTAATTGAAACCTGTTGACGGGAAAATGACAGATTATGATTGAATTGGTTAACGAATTTTTTCATAAACATAGTTGAATAAACAACTGAAATTGCTGCTGTATGTTTGTTACAGAAACATACAAGAGCTGGATCAAGTTAGTCAAGCTGATTACTCAATGGTACTTTGTGCAAATGAAATTCTGAAGGAGGTGATTTCACCGTCAAAACCTGGCCGTATTTTCTATGCATCAAGTGAAGAGCAATTGGTGGTGAAAACCCTGCGTAAAGATGAACTCATGGTGAGCAAACTAACCCTGATTCGGTGATTTATTGCTACCATAATATTAAGATTGAAATTTATATTAACGAATTTGAATTAAAGCAGCTAATTGTCTGTGTAGGGAATCCTGGAAATGTTTCCATCCTATTGTTTTTATCTGTCAAACAATCCATCAACGTTACTGCTCAGACTGTATGGGCTTCATTCTGTGAGACAATATGGGGGTCTTAAGGTAAATAATATTCATGATTCTTCAACTGAAAAATTACATTAATCTTGCTCAAAAGGGTGTAGATGAATTGGCACGGGATTTATTCAACTTAGAGATCTCGAATTCGAGACCAGATATGCAAATACTTCAAAAAAATTTCTGTATTAATCGGATACAGGACCTTAATCACAATGCTGATTATCAACAGGTTTATCTTATGGTTTTCGGAGGCGGTCTTCCACCAGAAGTAAAAGCTGCTGATCGTTATCATCTCAAAGGCATATCAACAGGAAGAAAGAAAGAAAGTCTGAAAGTGGAAGATTATATCTTACAGAAGGATCCTGATTTTGATTATCATTTCTATCTACACCCAGATATCAGACAAAAGCTCTTAGAGTACGTATAAATTAAATTAGAAAAAAACTAATGTTATTGATTAGGAATTAAACAAAATTTTCGAATATTAATTAATTATTTAATTTCATCTTCTTCTTTCTTAATAGGCAAATAAAAAGCGATTGTACTTATTTAGAGGCAGACGGCCGAATGGATTACTCTATTGCGATGGCTATAGCTGTGTCTGGTTCGTATTTTTTTTTGTAATTTTCTAATTTTTTTTTAAGAGATTTGACTGAAATTTGAATTTAACATATCAAGAGTTTTAATCAACAGATAAGCACTATTAAGCTAAAATTTATTATATATATATATATATATTTTCAGGTTCGACTGTTAGAAAAAATCCCTGTAGAAAGAGCAACGTGTCGAGCTCCCCCACTTCCTCTAAATCGTCATCCTGTAAATCGATAGATGGTAACTGGTCTTCACCAGAATCAGAGGATAAGCCGTCGAGATATCCTGACATTGTTGAATACGTTGATAGGTAAAACACAAAATAGAAGATTTGCAGAATAGATAATTATACTGAGAAATTCGAAGGTTAATCACCTAATAATATCTATATAATTATTTTATCCATGTTGGTTGACTTGAATACAAGTCATTTATGACATGTCATAAAAGGAGTCTATATAAGAATTTCTCAAATATAATACTTAATTTCTGCTCAATTAGTAATTTTACATTGTGTTTCGGTTGCAGAATCAATAATTCGAGAATTGGTATTGGAATGCCAGCACGTGCTGTCCGAACAAATAAATCTGAAGCAGGAAAAGAGCCAGAGTGTTTCAATGTCGTGTTATATTTTATTATAACAAATATTTTTCAGAAGTACAATGTGACAAAGAAAATTGAACATCTGTACAAGACATTTCAGCACGATACGAAGTTCGTCTCCACTGTAAATCCTAAAGAATACTGTTCTCGCTTCCTGGAATTCGCCGAACAAATATTTCTACCAGAAGACTCCTTGTGAGTTTTACATACAATCTCTCCAACAGATGTCCACAGTTCATTGATGAGGTGATGAAAACAGAGAGAAAGGGATATAAATAAATCTGTATACATATTACTGTCTAGAATTGTAGCTTTTCAGCTTATTTATATGAATACAAAGTTAATGTGGTTTCATTTATGCCCAAGCAATCTTAGCTCTTCTTTGTTTCTGACATGAAATATTGGTTGATATAAGTACATATGTATGAGTTGCATTAGTTTGTGAATAACATGGCAGACTAAATTAACTTAAAAATTCTGATCAAGTTGAAGATGTTGGAAAAATTGTGATTATTAGCCATTTTAAGAGAATAATTTGGGTGGATCTCATCGTTCGATTTTAGAAAAAAGACCTGGATATGTCTTCCTTGACATAAAAATTGTGAATTAATATATTTATATGCTCAAAATGGAGAATGTGTGAATAGAAATTGAAACTCTAAGTAAGCACCTTGCTAAGGAGATATAAAGAAAAAAAATGAAAATGAGAGTTAGACTCACATCACTAAAAATGTAAAGTTGAGTTTGTATTTATATAATAAGATGCATTCTTATAAATGTAAAAAAATAGCATAGAAAGCTTTTTTTTGTGCGCTCAAGTGCAGAGGGTGCAAATCCATGGCTTAACATAACCAATGCGTGGGTGCGCAACCTGTGTACACGAATGTCGGGCCGAAATCCTATGGTCCAGACCAAACCCTTTACATTTTTTATTTCTGGAAATTGAAGCGACAATCCAGTGTGGATTGTTTTCCAGATTTGTCTTTTGGAGTTTTATTTTCTGATATTTCAAATATTAAATTCACAATTATTTGAATGTTACAAAAACATAATTGACAGCTTTTAAAGAGATTAATCGTAATTAATCTCATGTCTCGTCCATCTTAGTATAAATAGGAGTTATTGGTTTGACTTTTGGTGTTGAGATTTTTGCTATTATTGAGAAAATTTTTTTCTTCTTTTCTTTCAAAGTGATAGAGAAAATGACATATAATCAGTTCGCTTTAAATGTGTATTGTGTGTCCAACATCTATTTAATATGTGTTGTATTATGAGAGACAAATGCCGATTTTCCTAAACACCGTTAGTATGAGGCGAATTTATGTTAAAGACATTGTGTAGAATACAAGTTTCAAATTTATTTTATCCTCCTTTTGTTATTTTATTCAAATATTAAATTAACAATACTCTTTATTTTATATCTGAAGAATCACATTCTTGAAATTCATGTTACTTCTAAATCTGCTACCACTCGCTTTAAAGGATGGAAACTGTAATTCCATATATATCCATAATTCTTCATGCAGATGACACAATATTCTTTCAAAAAGAAAAAGTATCCGAGAATTGGATAGATATTAATTAATCAAATTGATTGTGGCAAATTCAGATGTCACTGATTACAACTAAAATGCTGTGCCTTTGTTGTTCATTGGAGTTGGCAAAGGCAACCCCTCTTTCTACTATCCACTCAATAACATCGAATTTTAATTAAGGTGGGCATATAGAAAAAGGGATATGTAATTATTATGAGTTGATGCCTATCCTATTGAAAGGGACCTTCTAATTTTTACTTGTTGAAAGAAAAGAGATATCACTATTGGCGTATGTAAACATAGAATATTATTATTTATAATTAATTATTAGAATATTATAATCAATAAGATAAAAGCTTAATGGTATTAGTTCATTAGTGAGGTGATTAGATATATATTGAGATATTAAGGTCCTATTTGTTTTAGCTATTGAAATTAGTTTGTAGCTAATAACTAATGGCTAGTATCTGGTAGATGATGTATGTTAGCGTTTTGATATTTGTTTGGTAAAAATAATTGAAGTATTTAGAATATAAAATTATCAATAATGACACAATTTATATAATTCAATATATATATTGTTTTATAATATAAATAAATAAACAAAAGTATAATATATTACTTATTTGATATAATTGTTTATTTTAACAAATTAAAAATCAATATAATAATAATAATTTTTTAAAAAGTATATAACATAAGAGTAACTAAATAAAAAATTTATTATTTCTTTATATATATAGATAATTTAGTGTGAAAGTAATTTGATATTTGTATTTGAAAAAGCTTCATTTATTAAAAAAAAAACTTTAAAATGAAGTTTTTTAAACAATTGTTTTTTGGGATATCAAATAGTTATCGGTTGCTATTTATTAAACACTTACTCATCAGTATTAGACAATAAAAAAACTATCAGCTGTCTTGAATAACTAAACCAAACACTTGTTAAGTTTGAATTTTGTTGGAAAAAATTGTGATTATAAGTCATTTTGAGAGAATTATTTGGGTGGGTCCCATAATTCGGTTTTGGAAAAAATATCCGGATATATGTTCCTTGACATAATGACTATGAATTAATATATTCATATGCTCAAAATGGAAAATGTGTGAATAGAAATTGAAGCTCAAAATAAGCTCTTTGATAAGGAGATTTAAAGGTGAAAAGTGTGTGGGAGTTTGTCCTAATCATTAAGAATTGAAGTTGGACTTATATTTATATATTAAAATGCATTCTTACATGGGTAAGAAAAGTAGAATGGAAGGTTCTATCTTGCTCGCTCAGGCGCATGGGGGTGCAAATCTATGGTCCGGGATGGGCCAATGTGCGACCTGCGTACATGAATGTCGGCCCAAAATCTCGTGGTCCTGAACAAGCTCAATTTTTACAAATTATTTCTTATTTCTGGAAAATTTTGGCAATACTCCCGTGTTGATTCACACGGTTAGGCCACTGATACGCCCGTGTGGATCCATACAGTCGTGTTCGTTGTGCCTGCAGGGTGAGCAAGGAAGATCCATACGACGCCTGTATGGATTCTGTTCCAGAATGGACTTTTGAGTTTCATGTCTTTTGGAATGTTAATTTCTGATATTTTAAAGATTAATTTCACAATTATTTGAGAGTTATAAAAACATTATTGACAGCTTTTAAAAGAAATTAATCATAATTAATCTTATATCTCCTCTATCTACTATAAATAGGTGGTTTAGGCTTCAATTTTTAAGAGATTTTGAAGAGTTTACTTTGCTTCTTCTTAAAGAGTTCTTTCTTTCTTATTCTTCTCAAGTGATAGAGGGTGTGACAAGTTAAAGGTTCGGTGTAAGTAGGTGTTATGTGTTCAACAACTGCTTGTAATCTGTTGTATCCTGGGAGACAAACGCCGGTTATCTTAAACACTTGTGTAGAAGGCGAATTTGTTTTAAAGAAACTGTGTGCTACACAGGTTTCAGATTGGTTTTCCATTTCTATTATTTTTTGAATATCAAATTAACAATTCTCCTATTTTATTGTGTGTTTGCATAGCAAACTTTACAATAGACTTTTTTTTTTTAGTAGATTGTGGGTTATACAATAGTCATCTCATTGTATATAAATATGTTAAACTCACATCAATATTAATTAGTGGATGATGGTGAGAAGATTTGAACTCGTAGTCTCACAAGTGGCAATACTAATCAAGATACTCCTTAATTGATTTGTTATACTCTTTATAACTAAAAAAATTACTAAAAATTGTAATTAAGGAAAAACCAATTAATGATTTATTTAAAAAAAAAAAAAGAGGAGCAAGTACCAGGTTACAATTCCATTAGTATGGATTGATCCTAAATAATTAATCAGTGATTGCTTTTGACCGAATAACAAAAGAAATATATATGTGATGCAATACTGTACTTTAACAAGACCTAAATGAATTGAAAAGTAGACAGAAGATTGAATCATGACCAGTACCACTCTGCTCATTAAAATATAGAAGAGACCCATTTATCAGTATAATAAAGAAGCAGCATGTCTTACTAAGAGCAAAAGTAAAGAGAGACTACACCTAAGAAATGACCCATCACCCACCTTAAGCTAATAATACGAGATTAGAGTGTCAAATTGTGGAGAGGCATAGAGTTGATTATTTAATTGATCAAGTGACAGAGACACCACTACCTATTTTAATTATTACTAACCCAATTGGAATCTTTTCTTCATGCATACGGATAGAGTGACGAAGGTATAGAATTCGGAATTAGTCCCAAGTGTTGGGTGAAATTCTGAAGATTCAAACTTAAAAGACTTGAAAGATAAATGTACCAACTCTAATGGAGTCATTCTAAATTGCAGTCCATTTTAACGTTGGTCATAGTCTAGTGGAAAAATAGGATTTTCATGCTATTATTATGGTTATGTATGTCCTTCAAAGAGAGTCTTAATTAGGAGAAATTCTTAGATAGATCAGATCTATTAAATCAAATTAATCACACAATGATATGCATTTAATTGTTTTATTTTTATTTTCACATTAACTAATGAAAATAAAATAATTAAATAATTATCATTATATGATTGGCTTGGTTAACGGATAACGTAGTAAACCCGATCTATATAAGAATTTCTCATTAATTAGGTTATTTAAGTGGAGTGACGTAAAAAAATTGAAGGACTGCAGTGGACCACTATGGAAAGGTATATTCTTACAAATGATCATATTTATGAACACTGTATTACATAGTAAAAACAACTTTAACTAAATCCATACATAAAACTAGCTAAACAAACATAGATGATCAAAAGCAGAATTTTCAAATGATATTGATCAGGTGCGTTTGACTTTCAATTTAGTAGTAGCAACATATTGAACGTCAGGGTCGAACAAAACACACAAGGCAACTCTTGGCCTGCAACCGGAGCTAGTTAAAAAAAAAAGGATGAATTTCCCCAATACTGTACAAATTGTAACAATTTAATTTTTTAAAAATTATTTTAGTTATAAAATAAAAGTTGAGATAATTTTATATTACAAATAATATTTGAAATACTGAATTATTATAATTTATATAATTGAGATACTGTCGGTGAAATTCAAAAAAAAAAGCTACCTGTAAAAGACTTTATATGAAAAACTTTATTCGAATATTTATATGAAAAACTTTCATATAATTTGGAAAACTAAAATTATGGTTAATTAACCAAAACAATTAATAAATTGAACTTAGAGAATAATTATGGGGCAGTAATTCCACTAAATACCAGTAACTTGATGCTCTATTTTTCTTTCAATATAATAGGAGATAAAGCATATCAATGAAATGTTTGAGAGACGAGAGTTGAGATAGATAAAAAAAATTTTAAATACACTCAATCTATCATATTATTTATATATTAATTTAATTATTAAATAATATATATATATATATATATGGTATTTACTTCAACTAATGAGAATAACTCAATCATACTAGTCCGACCAATTAGCTAAAATTTTTATGTTCACCACTTTCTGTGTTTTTTTTTTCCCAAATTTATTTAGAGGAATCCCATTAATGTATTTCAATTTGAACGGCTGTGATCTTCATACCTCGGCCTATATAAGAGCATCTCCCTACTGAACCAGTCTGGCAAGCTTAGTTTGTGGTTTTTTATTTTGTTATTAATTATGTTTTAATCTAATAATAATAATAATAATTGTTATATAGGGTTTCTTACTAAGGCCTAATGGAGCTCTCCTCACTCCTACTGTAAAGGAGATGATGGTAGGCCATGGCTGCTAGTTCATGAATACCCCTGGCTGCGCACGATAAGCAAATCTAGTGATGGAGAAGGAGTGCGCAGGTTAAGGGTTTGCATGACTTGGGAGACATGGTTACCTTCTTCTTTTTTGTATTGGAGTGAAGGGAGCTCTGTCGTCTTTCTAACAATCTTTCTGCATCATTCTTCTTCTTCTTCTTCTAATTCTTTTTTTTTTTTTTAAATAAAAAACCACGTATATGTGAAGTTTTACAAGTTAACTAATTAACTTAATTATATTCTAATTGTCTTTTTAAATGTTTCTTTTTTACTTAATCAGGATTCTGTGATCTTACTGACACAAGTTCAACATTAGCCATGGAGGGAGCCGAGCTACTCATCTTCAACACCATCAAGTTTTTCGAGGAAAGAATTAAAATCAAATTCTCCTGGAGGCTAAATGTCATTTTTTTTTCCTTGAGAACTCGAGATCTCACAGCCGTAGTTACTAGGCTAAAAATACTAAATTAAAGCTTATTGATGGGTAATTAATGTGACTTTAATTATATAATTAATTTTAGATTTTACTTGAATATCACCTTCTTTTTATAGATTATAATAATTGTGATGTAATTATATATTGGTGAATTTGGAGTCTATTATTTACTAATTGGTTACACTTAGTGCTCTTGCAGTCTGGTTAATGGATTTTTCAATAATTAATTAATTAATCGGAGATTAAGCTAAAATTAGTGGATCGTCTCCCAATTGAATACTAAGTTAAATATTATCCAGCTGCACATTAGACGCTTCTTAATGGCTTTTTCTTAATTTAAATCTATTAATTAGAGTATTTTATACGTATGATTATGTGATGCAATTAAGTAGAATATCAAAAAGCAGAAAGCAATTCCTTCTATTCTTTCCCCAAAAAATAATGTAAATAAGTTCAGTTTAATCATGAATTATTAATAATTTTGTAGTGCCCTTTTTGGGTTTTGATGCATAATCAGCTAATTACGTTTTCCTTTAAAAAAAAAAACGAAGCTAAGAGTGAGATTTTAAAAAATATAACAGATAAAATGAAGTAAAAAAATTTGAGTTGAATATATCAAAATGTTTTAGCTTGAACATATATCAGTTTATAAATCAATTTTTCCAAGCAGAGTGTATAAAAAATTTCCAGTTCTATCTATAAAACAAATTAATGAATTTTATTATTTTTTTAACAGTTTGGGATTCACATATTGTTTATTAATTAAAAGAAGAATTTTTTGTTATTTACTTGTTTCTAGAATTACTTAATTAATTTAGTTAATAAGTTTAAACCTATATATGTCAATTTTCAGATTGCCTAATAAATCCACACCTTCCCCATATGATTACAAATCGTTTATGTCATATATAAATTAGATTTAAGGATCAATTATCAATTTTGACGGTAAATGATTCACACTTAGATTTAAAGTATTTGGTATTTCTGTGGTTAAAATTAATTATAAATTTTTATTTATTCATCAAGCATATCATATATAAATATAATTCATAGAAAATATAATTTTAATCAATAAAAATTTTGCTATAAATTGTTTTAAGTACAAATAAAAAAAATTATTCTATGTATTTAATATCTAAAATTTGGTTTTTGATACGAAAATTGAAAATTTTAATTTTTTTTAATAAAAAGTCAGCTTTTAGTGCAAATCTTAAAAGCTAGCAATTGAATTTTTAATTAATAGATAATTAAATTTTACTTTTAATTAATCATGATCAACCATCTATGTCAGCATTTATTATACTGTTAAAAATTGAACTAACTAAACACCCAAATGAATTTTTAGCTTATTAAACTATTAAAAACTCGGTACAAAAGTTAAATCAAACCGAGACTAAATCAAATCAAATTTTATTAGACTTTATGCTTATGGTGAATTTTATGTTAGATATATTTAATATCTAATTATAATTGTCAACTCATTAATTGAAAAATAAGAATATATTACAAAATAAAAGATTTTAAAAATCTGATCAATTCTTTGTTTATGTAAGATTTCATTAATTAATTTAGTGTGGATAATTAATGTGGGTCAGATAATAATATGGGTATGATGGACGGCTCATTATTATTATTTTATTTAGGCTAAGTCTCTCTTGTTACTGACTTTCACCTCTATATAAAGTTGGATAAGAATAAAGAAATGAATGAACTTTCAGAATTTTATCACTCTGAGTCAAGAAACGAGAGAAGTTCTTAATGCAATCTCATTTAGATCGTTTCTGCAACGATAGATTCGGCGAAATCAATGTCCTTTATCTCGATTAAATTTGTTTTGTGCTCTAAATTTTATATATTAAATCATTGGCTTAATTATCTCATATCAAGTGGTATTAGAGCCAAAATTATATGTTTTTAGAGCCATTTTTATGTTTTTCTCATTGAGTTAACGAGAACGATTTAAGTTTAATTGAATTTTAGAGTGAAAATAGGATTTTGGCGATGAATTTTGAAAAAATTTTACGAAAAAATTGCAAAGAATGGGTTCGAGGGGAAGGATGAGGTTACACGCGCCTAGCGTGCGCATGCGGTAGAGAGATTCAGTCTGGTGCGTGTGACACACGCGCCAGATACGCACGTGGGTGCGTTTGGACAGACGCGCTTGCTGCTTCAGGCATGTGTGCCACACGCGTGCAGAGCTCCTACTTTCCTATCCTTTTCGTTTTTGCCCCTAAAATTTATGAATTTTTTAATTAAATCCTTATATGGTTATTTTTTCACTCCTATAGACATTTTTTCACCCGGTTTTGACTTTTAAAAGCTATATTTGAGAAAAATTGTGATATTTTAAAAGAAATGATTTTTTATCTCATGATATTTAATTTATGCATGGGCATAAAATTGTCACATCTGGAAATTAATTTTTCTCGATTAAAATTAACAATGTAACTGATTAAATTATTATAAATATAATATTTTAGGACATTTAGCCCATAAATTGATTTAAGTTATGTTGTTAAGTTATTTCAATGCAATAAATAAGGTATATCCCGGTATAATAATTTCTTTCAAAATCAGTTGAAATATTGTCGCCAAAGCAGCCCTTTTAGCTAAAATTTTAAGAAATATTCAGTCTTATATGTTTAAGAAATGCCTCGGATTTAATTTATAATTATTCAGCCAAAATGTATTTATTATAAATTAAATTTGGAGATGTAAAATATAAGACATATGATTGGAAATGAACTGGTACAAGTGATTTATACACCTAAATGTGGTAAATTTGCGAGTATTTGGTAAATTCTCAGATCGTGCTTATATTAAGAATTTTCTATTGCATGTTATATATTATGTCCAAAGGTGTTTATATAATGATGCGCTGAAATTCTTGGATTAATACTCTTCTATGGCTTTGAGTATTATTATTGTCTTGTACTAAAGTGTTACATTATTGATTTTTTCAGTCACCTTCTTAGTTAACAATAATACAGTGACTATTGAAATACTGATTGGCTCTAATTAGCTATGGAGTTGACAGATATTGATATTGTCATGACAACTCCTAAACCAGCTGACATGATTGCTGAGAGTTCAGTAGTTAATAAAAAGCTGCATTCAACATGGTACAAAATGAACTGTGTGTGTTATTTGACTATTAAAAGGTCAATTTTAGAGCATCTGTTAAGTGGTTTGCCAGAGACTCATATAGCAAAAGAGTTTCTGATTGCAGTTTTTTAGCGTTATAAGATATCCATCAATGCTAAGATTGGTACCATTTTGAAGCAGTTGTACTCCATGAAGTATAACGGAGTAGGAGGTGTCAGGGAATACATTCTCACTATGGTCCATATATAAAATAAGCTAAAGAATCTTGACATAATTATCCCTAATGCTTGTATCGTGCATCAAGCTGTCAATACTTTACCACCAGAGTTTGGGATGCTTATTACTACATATAACTCAAGAAAAGATCTATGGACAGTTAATGCTTTCATTGCCATATGTGTAGCTTAGGAAGAGAAGCTAAAGGCGGATTAGGTTAATATCGTACTTCTTATATCAGGTCCTCAGTGGAAAGGCAAAAGAAAAGGTAAAAAAGCTAAACTTAATGCTCCTAGTTTTGATAAAGAATCTATCTGATCTAGTGCTATGAGTGTTGATAAAGCGTTTGTGAAAAGGGAACTTAAATGTTTCTTTTGTAAAAAAAAATATCATAAAAAGTATGATTGTCTGAAATATAAAGCTTGGTTAGAAAAGCGTGAGCTTACAGGTAACTTTTTTGGTCTTATTGTTTGTGAATCCAATTTGGTTAATGCCACATTCAGTTCTTGGAGGCTTTGATAGTGGAGCAAATAAACATGTTGCATTTATATTCAAATGGTTCATAAACAAGAGGAAACCAAATAAAGAAGAGTCAGTGCTCACAATTGGCAATAATGACACAATAGAAGTTCTTTTTGTAGGCAATATCTGTTTGAATCTACATACCATCATTTAGGCAGAACTTGATATCAGTATCTGAATTAGACAAAATATGCTATGCTTTTGTATGTAAAGATGCAGTTGTAAATATAACTTTTGATTCAAAAGCAGTTGACCGTTTTTTTTTATCATATGGTATGTATTAAGTATGTTTGAGTTGAAATGAGATTTATTCCACTTCCTGTATTGTTGAACATGTTGCCAAAAAACCCTTAATAAAGAATAAGTCTTCCATGTTGTGGCATAAAAGGCTTGGCCACATTTCTAGGGAAATGGTAGAAAGGCTAATCAAGAAAAATATCTTGCCCTTGACTTTAGTGACCTAGAAACATGTGTTGACTGTTATAGGGGCAAGTTGACCAAGATTAAGAAAAAAAGGATCTATTCGGAGTTTAGATCTCTTGGAGATAATCCATACAGATATATGCGGACCTTATTCACCTACAATATGCAATAACAAGTATTTCATAACATTCATTGATGATTGTTCCCAATATGGATATCTATACTTGATTAAAGAAAAGTCTGAATCTCTTAATAAATTCAAGATTTTTAAGACTGAAGTTGAGAAATAGCTGGGAAAAGTTATTAAAATTATTAGATCTGATCGAGGTGGTGAGCATTATGGCAAATACATTATTGCAAGATAAGTAAATGGTCATTTTGCCAAATACTTAGAAGACTGTGGAATAGTAGCTCAGTTTAATATACCGAGTAGTCCTGAACAAAATGGTGTGGCTGAAAGACGGAATTGCACCTTAAATGAAATGACAAGGAGCATGATGTCAAGGTCAAATCTCCTAGAATTTTTGTGAGGTTAGGCTATGAAAACGGCATTGTATATCCTCAATAGAGTCCCCAGCAAGTCTATGGCTAAAACGCTATTTGAATTGTGGACCAGAAGAAATTCTAGCTTGAATATTTTCGAGTTTGGGGTTGTCCTTCAGAGGTATGCCTTTACAATCCTGATGAGGGTAAATTGCATTATAGATCTACTCATTACTATTTCATAAGGTATCCAAATCATTTTAAGGGCTACAAATTTTATTGTAGAGAAAGGGGTTCTAGAATTGTGGAATCACAGATAGCTAAATTTTTAGAATTTGATGTAGCTGATGAGGGTGATCACTCTAACAAGATAGGAAAAGCAGAATCAGGTTATACATATTCTTGTACCCAAGTAACCTGCAATATTGGATCCTACACCTGTGATTAATCCAATTTTGGAGGAGCCTATACAATTAAATAAGACTTTATCATCACGGGATGTAGTTGCACAGGTCCCTCTTAGGGGGTCAACCAAGGAAAGGAAACCTGTCATTTCCTCTGATTATGTGGTCTATATACGTGAGAGTGATTGTGACATTAGTCATATTACTGATCCTACATGTTTTAAAAAAGTTGTTTTTAGTTCCCAATCTGATATGTGGTGGGATGCAATGAGAGATGAAGTGCAATCTATGGATTGTAATGAAGTGTGGGAGCTTGTTGAATTACCTAAAGATTGTAGACCTATCGGTTGTAAATGGGTCTATAAGACCAAGAAAGACTCTAAAGGGAATATTGAGATGTTTAAATCCAGATTAGTTGCCAAGGGATTTACTTAGAGAGAAGGAATTGATTATAATGAAACTTTTTCTCATATATCCTCGAAGGATACATTTAGAGTAATCATAGCATTGGTAGCTCATTTTGATCTGGAGCTACATCAGATGGATATTAAAATCGCATTCCTGAATGGAGAACTGAATAAGAGGTCTATATGGAACAACCTGAAGGTTTTCGAGTAAATGGTAAGGACCATATAGTGTGTAGACTTAAAAAGTCTATTTATAGTCTGAAATAAGCATCACGATAATGGTACCGGAAATTTGATAATTTAATCACATCTTTAGAATTTGTCGAGAGTAAAATTGATAGATGCATATATCTCAAGATCAGTAGGAGCATGTATATTTTTATGATACTGTATGTTGATGATATACTGCTTGCAAGTAATGATTTCAGAACACTACATAAGCTTAAGCGGTTGTTATCTAAATATTTTAATATGAAAGATCTTGGAGAAACATCTTTTGCTTTTGGAATTGAAATCCATAGGGATAGATCTCAAAACCTTTTAAGTCTCTCTCAGAAAGCATACATTGAGCAGATATTGAAAAGATTCAATATGCAAGATTGTAAGTCTTGGGATGTGCTAATTGCTAAAAGTGATAAAGTGAGTCTGGTACAGTCTTCCAAGAATAAAGTTAAGAGAGAATCAATGAAAATAGTGTCATATGCTAGTGCAATAGGAAGCTTAATGTATGCTCAAGTGTGCATTAGACCCGACATTGCATTTGCAGTTGGTATTCTGAGTAGATATCAATCTAATCCCGGAATGGACCATTAGACTGTGGCTAAAAGAGTTTTAAGATACCTTAAAGGGAAAATCTTGAATTAATTGGTTATATTGACTCAGATTTTGCTAGTTGTTCTGATGACAGAAAATCCACGTCATGCTACATTTTTATGTTAGCTGGTAGGGTTGTATCTTGGAAAAGTGTTAAACAGTCCTTAATCTCGTCTTCCATAATGCAAGCTGAGTTCGTAGCATGTTATGGTGCAGTTGTGCAAGCTGTTTGGCTACAAAATCTCATTGCAAAAATGTCAATTATTGATTCCATTGGCAGACCCATAAAGTTGTATTGTAAAAATTTGTCGACTGTATTGTTTGCGAAAAACAACAAGAATATCACAGGGTCTAAGCATATGGAAGTCAAATATTTGACATTAAAAGAGCTAGTAAAGAAGGGTGACATTGAAATAGAGCATATCGGTACAGATGATATGATAGCTGATCCATTTACCAAGGGTATTCGACCTATTATTTTTCAGAGACATGTCATAAATATGAGTCTAAAGTTGATTTTTGATGTCGTAGATTAGTGGGAGACTTTCATATTGCTCTATGTATTTTGGTTTGTACTTTATACATTGGTATAATATACTTTGTAAATTGATGATCATCAATGTAGTATGTATGTATTTTCGTTGGAAAATATTTGATGATATATTTTCATTGGAAAATATTTGATATTGTATTTTCGTGGAAAAATATTAAAAGTTATATTTTCATTGGAAAATATAATGTAATGTATATCATATATGATATATTAAAGTATTAAAATTAATGTCGTCTTAAGCAAAGGCTTGGGGCATTAAAGTTTATAGTCTTGGTTGTATGTCTTGTGACACATAAAAAATCATATAATATAAAATTTTTAAGACATATACAAACTTCATTTAAAGTCATAAATGATTTATTATACGTACTTGTGTTGCATTCAGATAAGAAATTACTGACTGACAAGAATATTAACATATAAAATTTGATCATAAAGTAAGTATTGACTAATCTTGCCATATTACCACGCTATGCTCATAATTGATAGGGTTATTGGAAAATATGACCATGGAATGTGTTATATTCTTGAATAATGTAGTTTCTGTCATGATTCTTTGCTAATGATTTTATTGAATCGTGCGGGAATCAGAAGTTTTTTGTAATAGATTTTCAATTAATTAGCTTAAGTGGGAAAATATTTTATATATATATATATAAAATATCTAATTATGGTTGTAGGCTCATTAATTGAGAAATAAACATATATTATAAAATAAAAGATTTTATGAATCTGATCAATTTTTTATTTAGGCAAGATTTCATTAATTAATTTAGTATGAATAATTATTGTGAGCCAGATAATAATATGGGTTTGATGGACGACCTATGATTATTATATTATGTGAACTAAGTCTCTCTTATTACAAACTCTTACCCCTATATATACAATTAGATAGAAATAAAGAAATTAATAAGGTTTCAGAATTTTATCATTCTGAATCAGGAAACGAGAGAAATTTTTAATGCAATCTCATTCATATCGTTCTTGTGACGATAGATTCGGCAAAATTAGGTTTTCTTCTATGTCTTTTATTTCAATTAAACTTATTTTGTGCTCTAAATTTCATGTATTAGATCTTGTGCTTAATTATCTCCCATAATTTTATTTCATTCAATGCTAATGAAAATACAATTAACTAGTGTTAATTTAATGATAAAGTTAAAATCATTTATAAATAGGATGTTAAAATTCAAATTTCAACAACAATAATTCATTCAAATTGCCTATGTAACAAATAGAAAAATATTCCATGGGGAGACAGATTTTCGTCCAAAACATTGGGAACCCAATACTATCTCCATTTCAGGAAAAGTATCCTTTTATTAATTATTATAACGTTTTGGTTTCCCTTTTGTGTTTTCCACCTCATGATTGTTTTTGTTCTGGAATTTGCTTTGGGCAAAACAGTAAAGGCATTTAGAATTGCCGGCTGAGATTTTAAGTTTTTTTTTATTTAATTAACTGTTTTTTTAAATTACTTTTTTAAAAAATGCATTTATCCGCTTTTATAAGTTCTCAAAAACTTTTAAAATACAAAATTTTTTCTAAGCATTGTTTTCGAAACTCAATATCAAACACAAATGCTAAAAGCAAGGTTGTAAAAATCGGTCTGGTCAATAAATTAAAAAAGCCAGCTGATTACGAGTTTAAGGTTGAATCGGAATCAAATCAGTCTACATAGTATTTTCATAAAATATAATATCTCATACATAATAAAACATAATATGTCTCATACATAATAAAAATAGAATATAAGTTATTGAAGGTCATTTCTAGCATTCAAGACTAATATAATATATCTCATATTCTTTTTTTGTATTATTTAAAAAAATATATATTTCATATATTTTCATAATTGAATATTTAATTAATTATTAAATATAAAGGTAACATATAACTTGAAAATATAATCAATAAAAAATCTCAAATTATAAAAGAAAAGTAATATAAAAAAGAAATAAGAAAAAAATATATAAAAAAGTGAACAATCTCACATAGAAAAAAATAAAATGGCAGCATATTATAAATAAGAGTGTATTAAGTCTTCAAAAACATATTTATTTTAACTAATTTAACTAGTTTGTGGTTAAATAATATAGTTTTATGGTCAATTTTTTTGTTGAACCGGTAGATTGGACCAAATTTAATAAATAATTTTTTTTGCAAAAAATTTAGAAAAACCGGTCAAACCGGTTCACAGTTTGACCAGCCAGTTCATTGGTTTTTCTTACGGTTCAATTTCCTTCTAATTTTCTACCTAAAAACCGACCGTTTTGGTAGCCGGTTCTCAGTTTTTCTGATTGAACTGGCCGGTCCAGTTTTCATAATATTGCTAAAAAAACCACACTCCCCAATAAATATATAATAAATAAATAAATATTTTTTTTAACTATTTTAAAATATTATACTAAATTCTAAGATCACTTATCAATGCGAAAATTAAATAAATTTTGCATTTTATTCTCACAGGAATATTTTCTTCTTCCTTTTTTCCCCCAAAAGCAGGTGCTGAATCAGATCCATATGCCTTTACATTTTTCTTTTCATTCCCTGATTTATGTAGAAAAAATAAAAAAAAATTGATGCCTTCTAGTTCTTCTTAATTCGGAAAATTTTTGAAATAACAATTCTAATGAAAATGCCAATTACTGAATACTGATATTTGTGGTATTAACGCAACTTGTTTATATAAATTTTTCAAATAATAATATGAATAAAAGGAAAACTAATTTATATAATTTTAAGAACCCATATTAAAAATAATTCATATAATTTTATCGTGTATTTGTATTGTCTGAAATAAAATTTTCACTTCGAAATTTTGTTAAGTTCAACTACTTATATAGAATTTTTTTTTTTCTCGTTCTACTTAATGAATCTCTTTTATTTAGAAAAAAAAAAAACAAAAATTATAGTTTATTTTTAAATTATAATAGTATCATGTATCAATTAAGTTAAACTCAGTTCATATATGCCCGTATGATATTAATAATTATATATATATATATATATATAAACTGTGGTCTTTGGATAAAAAATTTTGTCTTGTTTAAACTCTCAAGCAAAGGTTAGGATGGTTCTCTTTATATATTCTAGAAGAGATAACAATTTGTACATACTAGAAGAGAGAACAATTCTACGGTAGATTCTCTAGCCAAACTATAAATTTTTAGATTTGAAAAATTTTGTCGCTTGAAAAACTATTTTTTTTATTTTTATAATGAAAATGAATTAAGATGTGGGATTTCTTCGCATTGGAAAAATTCGGGAATAATCACGTCATACCAACGGCAATATAAAATTGCAATATTTCATATCCCTGGTCAGAAATAGAATGTCCGAAACTTGCAGCCCCAAAAAGCACAAACAATTTATTTTTAAAAGCACACAAAATAATTATGCAGAATTTAACAGATTTTAGAATAAATATATTATTATTTAAATTATGTTTTGCAGATTTGAAAGATCTTGAGAATTAATTATTGAGATTGCATACTATATATACAGTGCCCCAATCCCTTGAGCCATCCCCTCTATAAAGAGACTACCCTTAGTTGTTGTTGTTATACACAGCAATCACATTCTTCTTCGCCTTTTTTTTTTTTAAAATCTTTTTTCTTCACAGTTAGAATAATAATTAATTAGAATATAATTGTGTAATTAAATAATTAGGGATTAGGGGGTTAATCATGGGGGCTCTCTAACTCCATGTCTGAAAGGAGATGATGGCGTAGCACGGCCGCCAGTTCATGAATGCCCTTGGGCTGCGTAGGTTAAGGGTGCGCATCTTAAGGGTTTGCATGTGCTGGGAGACGTGGTTACCTTTGATCTTTTTGGTATTGGGGTGAAGGGAGCTCCTATGTTCTTTCCATCCCAGCCCTAATTATCAATCATTTTTAATTTCTTGCAAGTATCTTTTATATTTCCTTTATAACCACTTTTAGTTTTATTAATTAAACGCATTTCTAATTCGTAAACAGTCTGCTTTGCATTATTTGCTATAAATTAGTGTAGCTCGCCAGGTTGAGTTACTCAAAATTTGTTGTTCGTATGGGCAGAAGATGGTGCAAAAACTGAAATATGATATGGGAGGGTTCGCTTTCCTAGATTTTATTTTTATTGTCATTCTCCTTGTATTTGGCATTTTGATGGTGTAGTAAAAACTGAAATATGATGTGGGAGCAAATCAAATTCTGTGTTTGTTTGTTTTCCATTGACATGTTTTCCTACATTTGTGGTGGTAATACTGATGATGATAATATTGCCGTTGCAAAATACATTTTGTTCATTATTTCTCTGTCGTTTCGGGGTGGGGGAGGACTTGTTAATGGGTTTGGATTGAAAATCGCTCGGCCCACTCGTATTTTCTTTTCTTTTCTTTCTTATTTTGTTTTACAAATTTAAAATAATATATTGATAGAAATATATATAAACTCAAGATAATGAAATATTAGAAATTTTCAAAATACAAATCGGCTCAAAACTTATAAATTTGATAATATTATTTTGACTATAATACCTATAATTACAATTATACAACATATACTTACGATCATAATTTGATTTGTTATCTTTATTAAATTGAATATGCTTAATCTATTTGAACTGTCTATATATAAAAATACCGTAACAAGACGATATAAGCAAAATGTCGCAACAAAACGATAAAACTAAAAGCTGCAACAAAACGATAAATCATGGCAAACAAATAAAATTTAAATTTATAAGAAATAATTACTTATTTTATAAATAAATTAGTAAAAAGAGATGTAAATTGATAATTTCAAATCAATAATAGCCAAAAATTATTCTTCACTACTTAAGAAAGAAAGAAGCTAGAAAAAAATTGAAAATTTTTGTTAGAGTTGGATTAGGGATCACTCGTATTTTCTTTTGAGTTTTGGAAAATTCAATTATATGAGGGAAAACGGCGGCATGGATTTTACATGAAATTTACAGACATCGTGATGTAATGATTATTAGAGGCAATCAACTTAAAAGTCTTATTTATGATTTTGATCAAACAAAAAAAATAAAAGAAAAATAAATAAGAAGAATCCAAATTTAAAATAAGTGTTTGGAATTGTTGTTGGATGTTTCAAAATCAGATTTTAAATTTTTTTAAATTTAATTGACTAATTTTTTTTTTATATTGTTTTTTTAAAAAATATATATATTTATCTACTTCAATAAAAAAAATACAACTTTCAAAATTTTAAAAAATTAAAAATACAAAAAAATTTTATTCTAAAAACCGCTTTTTCCAAATATAATACCAAACGATATATGTATATAAATAGAAATTCTTAATTTTTGTTATACATTTTGTAAAAATTTTAAAATTTATGACTTTCCAATTTTGCTATGACCCAAAAAATTTTAATCTTTTAGCGTTTCATATATATTTAACATGCAATATTTCACATCAAACTACATTTGATCCTCAACGTTAGCTGTTTCCCCATAAAACAATTAATACATGTTGGCCCAACAGACAAACAAATGAATATTTTATACTTAACACTTGAGCTTTCGGACCACGAAGTCTTGAGTTTAAGTCATCTGTTTTATATTAGATTGAGTTTAAGTCATCTGTTTTATATTAGATGTGATTTTATTTTTTTATGACGAATATAATGAAATGATTATCTTTTGTTATATAATCGCAGAATTTTTTAAATATGTTTATAAAATGTACTTTATTCTTAGTAAAAAAAATTAATTAGTTATTTGAGAAATTTTTATATAGACCAGATCTATTATATCAATTCAATTACATAATGATATGTATTTAATTGTTTTATGTGTATCTTCACTTTAACCAATAAAAATAAAATAATTAAATGCATATTATTATATAATTAAGTTGATATATGGATAACGAAATAGATCCAGTCTATCTAAAAATTTTTCTTAGATGTCCTAATGGATTATAAGGAAAATAAATTAAAAAATATATATATGTTAGAACATCCCTAATATACTATTTATTTGAACTATTTTCTTTATTTAAAAAAGTGAATTTATAAAAAAGATATCTAATAGACTATCAATATTAAAAATTTTAAAGAATATGGTGAATTTGGCTCTCTAATTACTCTATTGTGCATGTCATTTAAGCCATACAAAATTTTTATGCATGTTGTATTTTTTTTTATTAGTGTATAACTTTTCTTTTTTATTATAATAAAAATAATTTAATTTTTTCTTGTGATGAAATCAATTTTCAAGAAATAAAATAAAAAATAAAATATAAATAGTTGATTGTATTTATAAAAATTTATTTACTCTCTATATTTAAATAAATCTTAACATATTTTTTATTATACTAAAAATACTATTTAAAATAAAGAATTCCAATACTCTTAAATATGGATGAAATTATTATTGCATGGCACCTCATTTATTTAATTAAAAATTAAAATCGGGTTGAAAAAATTAATACAAAAAACTAATAATAATAACAATAAGAAATATGCAAAACGATATGCTATTTAAAATAAATTGTACTATTGGAAATATTCTTAAAATTATCACTGCATGGCACCTCATTTATTTAATTAAAAATTAAATTCATAATTGGGTTGGAAAAATTAATAGAAAAAACAAATAATAATAACAATAAGAAATATGCAAAACGATATACTAGAAGTAAAACGACAATTTTAATTCAATTCCAAAGTACGTACAAATATTAATTTCCTTTTTCTAAAATCTCGGATTGAATCCTGAAATCGTAATTTGGTAGGCTCTCGCTCTAAGGTACCTCTCTCTCGCTTCCAGTTCCAGACAACCTAGATTGTCTGGTGTTAGGGTTTCATACAGTCTAGCTTTTGCTTTTTTAAAAAAAAGAGTCGATGAAAGGTTCAAACTCGGATCTGTTCGACCCCAGAACCGAAATGGACCGGGTTTATTCTCGTGGGGCTTCTTCTTCCGATGGTGATTTCGGTTTCGCCTTTAACGATAGTAATTTCTCCGACCGCCTTCTCCGGATCGAGATTATGGGTGACTTGCTGGATAATAGGTCTGATGGGGAGGGATGTACTAGTATTTTCGATTGGGTCAGGCACAGAAAGAGGAGGAGAGAAGATATCAGAAAGGATAATGGTACGCTTTTTTCTCTATTGCACTTTCTTTTTTTTTCTTTTTTCCGATTTTGTTTGGTTGCCTAAAAATGTTAGGTTAATGCGAGGAAATTGATGTTTTACATTTTTTTTTTCCATTTGTTTTGCCAATTTCTAGGGTTTGGTTTGGCTGATAAGAGAATTTGAAAAATTAAACGAAACCGAATCATAAATGTTATGGTGTTTCATTTTGTTAAACTTGTCTTTTTTAAGCTGGTTTGAAATTTTCTCCATATCTCTGTCTGTCTGCTAATAAATTTAGCTGCTGTGTTGCCATATGGTTTCTTGAGTAGAGGTTGACTTAGCGAACTGATTGTACCAGACTTACTTTTGTGGACGGTTCTGCTTCACTGTGAGTTACTTGCCATATGGTTTCTTGAGTAGAGGTTGACTTAGATGAGTTAATAGTTGTGATCAACACAATGTATCCTTTCATATGAGCAGATGAAATCTTATCTCTTAGCTCTTAGATACATAATTCCTGAGCAAACAATGAGGAGTTTGGAATAAAGAATTGATGAACAGAGGAAATTTAAAAACCTAATTCTCACATGCGTCTTGGAGTATGTGTCTTGATGATTGTCATATTTGTGTTCCTTGGATCTTATTCCATGGTTGCTCCTTGTATATAAAATGCTATTTGTTAGAAGCAAGTGCCATATAAATTGCATATGTATCCCTCTGTTATGTTGTTGTTCTTCATTGGTTCCTGACTCGCAGCTGTCTGCTAATTATTGTCCATGTAATTTACCCCTTAATGTGACTTTTAGTTGTTGTGTCTTCTTTGTGGCCTTAATGATGGTTGTTAAGTTGCTAATATTCACGATATGCATTCAGCTGTGGAGGTCTCTGTAGGTGCAGAGGAGCAGATTTTGAGTTGTAACCAACCTGATATGGATGAATGTGTGGGCTGCGAAAATCACGATGAGGAAGCAGTGGCAATGATGGAAGAGTCACCTTCAGGTACTTTTATTTGAGCCTCCAATCTAGTTTTTGCTTTCAATTTGTTACTCGTGCTTTGTATGTGATCTTCAGATTCTGTTGGTTATAAGGAAAACTGCATTCAAGGGAAAGGTTACTTTGACATCTTTCAAAGGAAAATCTAAGAAGTGGCCATTGATATGTTAATTTATTTGATAGTAAGAGCAATGCAGATTGTGATATTAAAAAGGATTTATTTGACATGTGGGCTTGAGAAAACTCTTTTGGAGGTTGATTCAGTATAGTCAGTAACATTGTGCTCTTGGCTAACCAATATTAATTTTCTTGGAAGCGACAACAAGATTATTTGCTTTTCGAAAGGGTTCCTTTGCCTGACTTCTATTGAGGAGTTTTTTCCTGGGAAGAAATTGTACATTGTTATATTGTTTTCAGTTTTCACACATCATATGATGTGTATTCCCACAAAGAAACTATCAAAAATAGATGAGCAAAACTAAGGAATCACGAAAATAACGCCTTACATTATTTGAAAAATGAGAGAAATTATTGGAAAAATGATCAAAGGAAACCCAAAATAACGGAGAAAAGAGGGAGAGGCAGAAGATTAATGACTAGACCTTTTGGTTCGTGTTCTTAATTTTTAATAACCTGGCTTTATAACTTATCTGAACTAGCAGTTTTAACTGCTGTTTGATTGTCTTGCAGAGACTAAAATTAATATTGTCTCAAACTGTCTGCTGCCATGATCCATTATTATGCTTCTTCCATAGCATTGTAAACCAAATTTTGCTTAGTGCTCTTGCAGTCGATGAAGCTGCAGATGGTAATGAGTCAGCTTGGAGCATGGATTGTTCTGCAGTTGTGAGGGTTAAAACTTTACACATAAGCTCTCCTATTTTAGCTGCAAAGAGTCCGTTTTTCTACAAGGTGATTGCCCTATTTTGGGTGAAATTATTTTGTATATATTTGCTTGATGAATATTGTGGTTTATGTAATTGTTCTCTTACATGTATTTTTTTTTTTTTTAATTAATTAGCTCTTCTCTAATGGGATGAGAGAGTCAGAGCAGCGGCATGTGACGCTACGGATCAATGCCTCAGGTACATTGATACATGCGGACATCACTGTCTCTTTAATTGTAATCACTTTATTCTTTGGTTATATGGAGTTAAAAATACTTTATTCTTTTCTGTCTTCTTTTTTTTTTTTTTTAAAATAGTCTTTTTTTCCCTATTAGTTAATTGCAAAGCTGTGACAAGATTGTTAGATGTGATAATTGAGTAAATTTTTGTATAATATGATCCATTTCTTGTGCAATGTTTTAGTAATGGTAATGATAAATGATTTGTTGTAAATCAGTATGACAGAATAAAAATTTATTTGTTTGAATTTTTCTCTAACAACTTTCTATTCTTTTCTATTTTTTTGGTGAACAGAAGAAGCTGCCTTTATGCAGCTTCTGAATTTTATGTACAGCAATACCTTATCCACCAATACAGCTCCTGGCTTGCTTGATGTGCTGATGGCTGCTGATAAATTCGAGGTTGCTTCATGCATGAGATATTGCAGCCGGCAATTACGTAACTTGCCTATGACACCAGAGTCTGCTTTGCTGTATCTAGAGCTTCCCTCTAGTGTCCTAATGGCAGAAGCAGTCCAACCATTGACTGATGCTGCAAAGCAGTACCTTGCATCTCGTTATAGGGACATTACCAAGTAAGCTTCTATCTTATAATCTTTATTTGTGGTTTCTTAACTAATCCAAAATTTGTAATATATTTTTGTTACATACTTGCAAGAAAATGCATGTTTTTGGTTCTTTAGGACAAGAAACTGTAGATTGTCCATCTTATGCATGTCTAATTTGCTCCACTTAATTAAAAGAGCTGTAGAAGAGTAGTCCAAACTAATATTTAGCTGAATTTTTCTTCTATTTTATGCACTTTCTTTCTTACATTTTTAAGATCGACCAGGTTCCAAGAGGAGGTGATGTCATTGCCCCTGGTTGGAGTTGAGGCTATTTTGTCTAGTGATGATCTGCAGGTTGCTTCAGAAGATGCAGTATATGATTTTGTATTGAAGTGGGCCAGAGCTCAGTACCCAAAACTGGAGGAGCGCCGAGAAGTATTGGGTGCACGCCTAGCGCGTTTCATTCGCTTCCCTTACATGACTTGCAGGAAGCTTAAGAAGGTTTTAACATGTAATGACTTTGATCACGATGTTGCATCTAAGCTTGTTCTTGAGGCCCTCTTTTTCAAGGCTGAGGCCCCACACAGGCAACGATCGCTGGCCACCGATGATTCTGCATCCTTGAATCGCCGTTTTGTGGAGCGCTCATACAAATATCGGCCAGTTAAGGTGGTGGAATTTGAATTACCCAGGCAGCAGTGCATTGTATACCTGGACTTGAAGCGGGAAGAGTGCGCAAATTTGTTTCCATCAGGACGAGTGTATTCTCAGGCATTTCACCTGGGTGGACAAGGTTTTTTTTTGTCAGCACATTGCAATATGGACCAGCAAAGTTCTTTCCATTGTTTTGGGCTGTTTTTGGGAATGCAAGAGAAGGGGTCTGTGAGCTTTGCTGTGGATTATGAATTTGCAGCCAGGTCAAAGCCGACAGAGGAATTTGTTAGCAAATACAAGGGGAACTACACATTCACTGGGGGAAAGGCTGTTGGCTACCGAAACTTGTTTGCCATTCCATGGACATCCTTCATGGCTGATGATAGTCTTTACTTTATAAATGGCGTCCTGCATCTTAGGGCTGAGCTTACTATCAGGCAGTGATTCAAAGCTTTCTTCCCCAGAAGCTCTAACCGTTTGTCTTCCTCAACTTTAACCAAGAGTATGAAATGTGATAAGTAGTCACTACGTATTAAGCTTGTTTTTGTTTGAATTAGAAATGTTTCCCTTTATTACTGGTAATCCGTAGAGAAATGTAAATGTGGTTGAATCTTAGGGAGGGGAAGGAATTCCGTTCTGACCAGTTTATGTTTAAAATGCACAAATTGAAAACCATATAGCTGATTTGCAGCTGTTCTGCATTAACGTCTGCACATGGCTATTCATGGGGCGAAGCAGTTGTGCTATTATACCCTAGTTTGCTAGAATGTATGTTAAGGCTACATCGTTTGCACTCTGCATCTCGCCTGCGCCACGTAATTTTATTTTGACCATCATCATCCTCAATTCACACTAAGTTCTCTGATACTAATTTGGATAAATAACACCAAATTTGAACGGCCAATGAACAAAATTTTGCATGTGTATATTTTATTTTGTATTAAATTGATATAAGAAACTTTTAAGTTATTTTCAAATTATATTACAAACCAAGATTTTAAATATATTCTGATACGTTGTGTATTTTTCTGTTACGTAATATTTTTTTAGACTTTTGATACAATATGAGACTGATGTATCTCTGCTAATTGCAAATAATAATGTAATACCGTTGTATCATCCGTTACAAGCATTATAAACAATATATACCGATTCGGATGTTACATAATACTCAAAAAATTAGGATTACCCTCTCTAAGTCTTTATGTCCAAAAATATATAGATTAGCATGGATGAGATTCCATAAGCTTAGGCTATTGGATTCATCATATGCTATACTGTGTACTAGGCCCAATGGATATCATGCTATGAGCGTCATGAGTGGATATCAATATGATCCTGTCAAGGGTATATAATTGCATGAATATATTGACTTTAACTCTTTCAAATTAAATTGTATGTAAAATTAAATTATAAATTTTCAATACTATTATTATTAAAAAATTTAAATAATTAAGAACTACGAAGTCAATATATTCTATAAAGCAAGTTTATTGTTTGATATTTTCTCATCTGAATAAAATATCACTGATCCTCCACGACACTCTTTTTGGTGGTAATTATGTAGTTCTGTATTATATGTAATTTTTAATTTTACTTTGTATTTTTTAGTTTAAAAGAAGAGTTTTTTCATCTCCTTTTTCTTGTTGAGAAATGTGGTTTTTTCCCTCATATTTAATAAAATATCTTTTATTGTAAAAAATCAAAATATTGTTTTATAATGGAGTTGTTTATTTAATAGTGTTTATCATGTTTATATTAAGAAATTATTATGTAATTTACATTTTTAAATAAAAATTATATTTATATAATTGTTTATTAACTTCATATACTATATATTAAATTTTAGAAAAAAATTACTATTTACCTCATATAATTTGACATAATATACTAGTACCCCCTAAAGTTTGAAAAATATATGATTTGTCCCTTATAGTTGGATATAATATACTAGCACCCCTTAAGGTTTGAAAATTATACTATTTATCCTATGAATTTTTGACATATTGCACAAATATTCTATGCAAATTTGATTTTCTATACTAATACCACCGAGCAAAAAAGAATATTTCTTTTACTAGTGTATTATATTTTTTTTCAAATCTCAAAGGGTATTAGTGTATTATGTCAAATTATAGAGAGTAAATCATATATTTTTCAAATCTTAAAGAGGTACTAATGTATTATATCAAACTAGATGAAATAAATAATATTTTTTTCTAAACTTTATTGGCCATTTTTTTGTTGATTTAGATGATTTTGCTAATTATTTTATAAAATTTACAGTGCTGATAGACGATACCGTTATACCAATTCCAATACGTTACACAAAACCGTTATTTAAAACCTTAGTACAAACATGATTCATGTTGATGTGAACGTCATATTTATTTACATGTGTAACATCCTCTTGCCCTCCTAGTAATAGCCAAGCAAAGATGATATCACAACCTTTTTATATTACTATACTAATTTAATTATATTCTACACCTAACATTTATATACTTAAACCCATTTAATATTATAATTAAATTTTTTTATAAATATATATAAACTTATATGCTATACTTACAGTTTGCACCAAAATTGAAGTCTTAAATTTTAATGCTTAACTCATATTCTAAATGCAATGCACACTTCATAAAATTATATATATATATATATATATATATATATATATATATATATATATATACAAAATAACAAATCTAAGTGGGTAATTATATTTGATGCACTGCTCTGATATGGTCTCATTGATTCTGCGGCTCTATTTACAAATCTACCACTCAAGTTTCTTATATCTACAATCTGCGCAAGAGAAAAGAAACTCTCATGTTAAGTTTATACTTAGTGATACATACTTTATGACAATAATTTATAAAATCAACAAAAATAACAATAATAATAATAATAATAATTTTAACATCATAAATAAAAATTTCAATAAAATATAAAACAACAAAGAGATTCACTCCATATTTTACTTACTTTTTTTTAAAAAAAATGCAATAATAATTCATGTCATTTTTTCTATTATTTTTTTTACTTAATTACCCAAAATTATATTGTCAAAACCAAAATCTAGAAAGACACATAGAGATTGTGACCTTACTATTATTGATGCGACTGGACCAAGGTATTTCCAGACGGTTACCCATCTTAGTACTAACCATACTCAACAACGCTTAGTCGGCCACTTAACCGCCTTGAGTCAAGCACTTCCCAAGAAGTCACTCATCATGGTATTGCTCCTGCCACAATACGCTTAACTAGAAAGAGCGTTTACTGTTCTAACAAAAGTTTAAGCTGATAGCAGAGGCGCAAGTCTATTCCTTTATCTTAGATCAAACAATGGTAACTAGTTTCTTTCGACTTTGTGTGTCACCTAGCCAAACCATTTCCACACCCCCCAGACCCGGGACGTATCATTCCCTCCCTCTTTAAGGAGGTTCGTCCTCGAACCTGGCACAAGGAAGTGGGATTCGGACCCAACTTCAAGCTCTGATACCAAATGATGCTATTGGACCAAGGTATTTCCAGACAGTCACTCATCTTGGTACTGACCATGCTCAACAACGCTTAATCGACCACTTAACCGCCTTGAGCTAAGCACTTCCCAAGAGGTCACTCATCATGGTACTGCCCCTGTTAGGACACGTTTAACCAAAAAGAGCGCTTACCGTTTTGCCAAAAGCCTAAGCTGATAGCAGAGGCGCAACTCTATTCCTTTATCCTACATCAAACAAGGGCCATTGGTCTCTTTCGACTTTGTGTGTCATCTGGCCAAACCCGTTACACACCCCTCTAGACTCGGGACGTATCAATTGTCGTGGCATTACAGTCTATAATAAATATCTAAATATCTATATATCATGAGAGCCTTCATTTCTAAATAACTGGCTATAAAATCTAATCATCCCTGATTGGCATACCAACTTGTCTAGGCTCATACTTTTCTTATTATATAATTTCATCATTGTAATCTTATTCATCAATTTACCATTTGTTTGTGATTTCTCATTTCATATATAATTCTTAACTTTTTTCATATGTTGCACCAAATAAAACAAGTATTTAATAAAACACAATTATAAAATAATATATGATTCATAAATCAAAACATTTAAAAGTGAATATCAAATGGAAGGACATTATCATATAAATTTCAAAATATAATATTAATTATTGTCAATAAAGTATGCACATATTTCTATTTAGCTTTACTCCCACTAACCCGATTATTGCCCTTTTTGCGGTAAGGTTTCTTCGACACCAACGTGTCTGCCATAATTTTATTTAAAAAGTTAAACAACAATAATATATTTTTTTAATACCAACTCAATCTATATATGTTGATTAACAATTATTTATTATTTTTATTATTATTATTATTATATTGCTTCCTTCAAAATTTTTCATTACATACTCCTTATCACCACAATTAACTTAATACAAGTCTCTACTCAATCTCAACTATAAATTACAAGTATACTCACTAATTTATAAAAATCTACACTTTATTTTCCACTTTATTCACTACCTATTAATTTGTACATTAGTTTATCCCTAAATTATAACTTTATTTCTATTTCTTTTATTATTATTATTATTACTTTTCCAATTCTTTTGCATGATCAGGGAACTCTTTCTTTCTTTTTTTCTTCTTTTTTTTTATTCAAATAATCATTAATTTAATTTTAAATAGCAATTTTAATTAATCACCCCTTAAGACAATTTCATGTTTTTCTCCATTCCATTATATACAAAGGTACCTCCAAAACTTCCACAATTAAATCTCGGTTTCCTTTATATCCTCTTCCTATTTTATTTTCTTTCAAGTTTCTATCACTCAATCTAGTCAATTCTATGAAATCTCAATTGACTTTCACAAATTTGGATTATTTCCTATTAATCAAAAGTCTATATTTTTAGGCAAAAAAAAAGTGAAATTTGATCTTAAAATCAAGAAATCAAAACAAAAGCAAACACTTACCCCATTACTCCATGTTAGCCAAATTTTAATGCTTAAAGATTAGTTTTGAAAGAGAGGAAAAGAAAAAGTGGAAGAAGGAAAAGAAATTTGGTGGCGGTGGAAGAGTTGTTTAGAATTACCTAATTTATACAATAATATTTGGGTTTAGTTTTGGACCGAAAATTCTTTTTTTTTTTAAAATTTTATTTACTATTTACTATTTATATATATATTATTCCTTTTATTTAGTTAGTTTCTTGTCTTTTAGTTATTATTTTTATTATTAATTTATTTTTTAATATTTTATTTAGTCCAAATTTAAACTACGATCAGTCTAGCATTTTCTATTGCAATATGCGAGATTGAATCGGAATCTAAATTAGCGGATATTACAATATAAATACTGAATTTATTGATAACTGTCAAATTTATTGATATAGATATTAAAAATATTTTAATTGCTGCAATCTAAAATTTAACTTTAAAATTTTAATAACAATTTGATATAAAACAAAATTATAATATCAACTTGACACGCATGTAAAACTTTTGCAACCAATTAAACATTTTACCCCGGAAGAAATAAGGGGGTATCCATTTCCCCTATCAAAGTTCGGCACAGGTCTGCTTCACCGACTCGCGCGCAATCCCAATTACTAACCTATAGATACAGCGACAGAGACAGAGACAGGGACGTGATTAACAAGCCCAAAACGGACTATTTGTCATTCAGGACTGCTTCGACTATCAACAAGAGATGCTGAAGAATAAGGGAGGCAAAAACCGTAAGAGATGAAAGAACGAGGTGAACGCGAGGGCTAATTTTTGAAGAAGACGATCAAGAGCACGCTCCCGTCCTCCGAATGCTTGGCTACGGCCGGTGCGAAGCCACGTGCGTTGACGGCACCACATCCGTGGGAAAATGCACAAGAAAGTCTGGATTGCTTCATCCTCGTGCCTTAGAATTATCCGGATGATGAGGCCGATGCCATCCTCAAATGCATGCCTGACGAGGCTCGTCTCTTGAAGGCTTGTAGTGAGCTGCCTGATCATTTTAGGTTGAATGAAGGGATTGCTGGTGGTATCGATGGAGACGATTATGGTGCCGTCGATAATTACATGGAGCTGGAGGACGAAGATATCGGTAAGATCTAAATTCCTGATTCTTGTTTTTTTTATTTTGTTTATTGGATTGAGATGGTGTTGTGTGGAATTAGAGATCATGGAGTTCCTAGGACATATTAATTAGGAGACGTTGCCCTGAAGAAAGGAAGTGAAAATCAATATACACTACTGATCGTATAAGATTGATTCTAATGAACCACTGGCATACAGATAAAATTGCTGATCGTCATTGTTATTACAATGAAGAACTAGGAAAATACACGAGGAACAAGATTCGTGCAATGACCTAATCTACAGTACAAGATATAATAATATGTCTTACAGCAGGGGCTGCACAGTACTGAGATTAAATGTAGACTTGGAATAGAAGAAAAGTTTCTTTCTTGCTCAATGTTGAGGATTTATTCCGTACCGGCAATCTTCTTCTTCAGTGCTTCAATATCTGTGGCTAGTTCCTTTCTGCTTGACTGAGGAAGTAAATGTTATTGTTGTTAGCAACATGTTGGTTATATACCCAACAATTGAAATCAATTAGAATCTGGGTCTAAATTTTATTGATGCAGAAACTAAAGATTATAACAATTTGAACTCTACATGTAAAAAGGTGGGAGTGATTGACCTAAGATTTGTATAAGAGACCAAATTAAAACAGACCCTATATGCATGTTTGCCTACCTTGAAGAGAAGGTATCTGTATACAAACCATCCTGTATATCCGAGTCCAACCAACTCCATGATCTTGGGAAGCTAATGAGTGAGAGAGAGAGAGAGAGATCAGAAATTAGACAACCACCAAAGCTGAAAAGATCTTGCATTAGAAGTAAACCCACCAGAGGTACTGAGTTGATGGCTCCCACAACAACAGATGACAACCAAACTGCAACTATTGCCCCGCCTCCATACAGAAGCACTGTGGACTTGTTTTCAACTGCATCCCACTAGTAATAATTACCAGGGAAAATTATTTTATTAGGCCATACAATAACCACGGAAAGTTATTTTAGTTGGGATTATTCAGAATGTAATTTGGCGATGATACTAGCAAGCTTTTCTACCGTAGTAATGGACCAACTTTGTGTCTATACCTTTGCCTTCAAGTCTGTGAAAAGCTCACTTGCTTCAACAGGAGTGGATGTCTCATCTGAAGAGGCTCTGATCTGGAGAGAGAGCCTGCGAGACTCTATTTCAAACGAACAAGCTTAGTTATAAAAAATGTAAATCTTGAACATGAAGCTCAGATTAATATGCAAACTTGAACTAACAAGTTTTAACTTAGTGACATTAATTGGATGATTAGGACTCTTGAGGTTTCCAAGTTTGAATCCTGAATCCCTTAGAACCAAATAATAATAATAATAATAATATGCAATTTTGAGGTAAATTTATACACACGGCAGCAGCTAATGATTTAATATATAATGTTTAACCCAAAACATGAGAGATGCATTAACAATTTCACACTCGATCTCTAGCCGATTATACTAGCTACTTAGATTACCAACCAAAAAGAAAACTGGACCTTCGCAATGAATCATTTCAATGAACTTGGGCAATAGAAAACTAGGAAATTCGGATTAATAGAGATATATGGCGATTCTTAATGTAACTCATTGATGCTCTTTTTTTTTTCAGTCTATCTACTGCATTCCTCCTCAATTATAATCTAAACTCTCCCTTAAAATTTCCCAATTCAACAACCCATTAATCCAATACAAATAGTCAATTTCAGACCATTGTTCTTGTTGGAAATCCCAAAAAATAATTAATCAATCATTGTCCTTAGCCAGCAAACAAGTTTATCTAAACGACTGAACGAATTCTGCAAGATTCATAACAAGCACTAGACCCACCAGTAAGGAATTAGAAAGCGAAGAATATTTGGGCATTATTATGTTCTACAATGAAGTGATGAACTGTATAATGAATCTATTAGTCACAATTTCTACGAAATTATTTATGCTTCATAGAAGGATTTAGTTGGTTAATTTGTCTGTTACATGAATGAACATTAGAGATAAGTTCAAAACACAGTACCTGAAACTTGTTTGATAGAAGAGCGGAAGGAGTGGGATGTGAGGCGAGGTGGGGGGTAAGGCATGGTGGGGCAGCGGGTGGTTCTGCTGGCCGGCGGAATGAATGTGGAAGTGGTGGCCGTCGCCATGGAAGAGGAAGCTGCCGCCGCAAAAACCGTCGCTGCCATTAGGATATTGATGTGTGGCTGACCAAACGCTCTGCTCTCCCTATCCCTTGTCTTTGGACTTTGATCCCCGGAGTGTTTCCTTGGTTTACTTTTTTATTTATTTTATTAATTTTTATTTGGGTATTTCAACAAAAAAAAAAGTATTTGTTTATTATCCAGTTATGAAATTTTTGCTCTGCAGTTTCTGACTCCCATTCTTCTAATGACACGTGGATGAAGTATGCATTTTGATTGGCTGATTCCCTATCTGCAATCCACGTTTGAGGCGCGCTTTCTTTCCTTTGTAAATCTCCAGCCCCAAAGCCAGCGTTCGATCATTTATAATTCGAGTGATAAGCCCATTGGGGCAGGCCATGATTTGGTGCACCATTATTAGTCCAGTATGATAGGTCGGACTACAGTATAATCAAGTCGAGCATCAAATTTGAACTCGATTCAATTAAAAAAAATTCAAAGTTTGAATTCGACTCAAATTTAATCAAATTTTTTTAAATGTTCAAAACTCAAATTTAAATTCAATAAAACTTAAATTAACTAAAAAATTTAATAAATAATATAATCAACTCAATTCAATTCAGAATCAACTCAAGTTAACTCGATTGGTTAAATTTGAATAAATTTAAATACTGAGAATATAAAACCAACTTAATAAAGAATAATTACTCGATTAAGTTTGTAAATTTTACAATTCGAATCTTGTAATATTCGTATTCGATTCGATAAATTGTTCAAATTACTATAGTTCATATTCAATTGAATTCAAATATTTTATAAGTTGAGTCTAACTATTACTCATGAATAGTTTGATTCGTTTTACGTCTAAGGTCATAAATTTTCCCCTCCATTGACTGAGTAATTACCATGTCTTTTAACAATAAACTCATCATCCTCCACAAGTAACTCGAAACGAAATGCTGGCTCTGCATTTTTCTACTACTCATAGTTTTTTTTTTAATTTATTAGTATTTATTACATGATTTTTCCATTTCAAAATCTATGGATCAATTATTACGTATAAAAAGAAGATACAAAAAAAAAAAATCTATCCAAAAATTTTTAGCAAATTTGAATAGGAAAGCACATGCCCAGCCTTTTAGAGATGAGTTAAATTCCAATGCTACCGGAGTACATGTCCAAGGCTAGAGTGCGTCTCCCAATGGCATAGAGGCTTAATCTTTCTCTAAAATGTATAAAGTTCGAGGCCTCCTATTAAAAAAAAAAAATGAAAAAGGAAAATATTAGCCAATCTTCTGTTTTCCGCAGCAGCAATGGCTCTTGTAGGACACTTCATAACCATAGCCAGTTGGCACTGTTTCTCTTTGTAGTGACTAACTATAAGGAAATAAAGACATGAAAAAGTTCATGAACCAGCCCAAAAGAACCTCCTCTCTTTTGGTGCCAGTCTAACATGACTCCCCAATAAGTATGTACACCTCCTTCTTCTTATGAACTTCCATATATATCGAGACCAACCCAATATCTTTTTCATTTTAAAATCAATCCACTTTCTGGTTTACCTGCTCAAAATTCATCCTCTCCCTGCAAATTTCTCTGATATAGACGCCTCAGTTGTCAGATTAAGAAGCAGAACATTATGGGAAACAGGGGCTAATTTTACTTCTATTTATATTCCACCAAGGGTTCTTCCATTTCCATTTGTGAAGAGGTTAGCTATTCTGTATCAGAACTTGGGGAATTGGTCTGATTATAACTATCAAGTTCCTGGTTATTCTTTAGCTGCTCCTGTTGTCGGATTCACAGCTTATGATGCTAGAAATTTAAGCATATTATTAGGTGATGAAACGATGTTACATGTCTTTGGTGATCTCATTGCAATCAGATTTTCAAAGATCACCACGAAAGATTCATCTGAATTAAAATAGTGTCAAGTTCGGTGGAGGTGAGTTGATTCAATTCAGGAACTTAACTGAAGGAAACACATGCCTGACAGAAGGTAATGGGCAGTTTTCTATTGCTGTTGCATCTCCAGAAAGCATGAAAAAGAAGACTTCCATATGGTGGCTGATAGCCTTTGTAATCTGTGCAGGAGCAATATTGCTGGGATTGATTTCGGTCACCTGTTATAAACTAGTAAGGAGTAAGAAATCAGAAAATTGGAGGATGAATCTGACAAGGGAGTGGCGTTTGACATGACATGGATTGGTAGCAGTAAAATGCCTTCTGCTTCAATGGTGAGAAGTCAGCCAGTCCTTGAACATGGTGACCTTCCTTAGAGTTGCAGTTTTCTTTTTCTTTTTAATAGCACTTGCAAAATTTTATCTTACAAAATATGAATTATATTGTTTCTGGTTAAAATGGGTCATTGACATATCTTATGCTGGAATATTAAATAATGAGGAATAACATGCTCTGTTTCTTATTAATTCCTTGCAATATACTTACAGATTGTGGTATTATCAGTTAGAAAAATAGATGACATCAATCAATAGGGTGGAGGTGACATTGGTGAAAGGAAAAGGGAGGATGAGATTAAGTGCCATTAAGGATAGCCATTGCAATAAGCTTGTTTGCTGCTTCAGTAGTATGGATTCTATCCCAGCTTACATAGTTGTAAGGATCATCACAGGCTGAAGCTGTTACTTTGCTTCCATTAATCATTTTTTGGTATTTCCGCAGTAAACTTGAGGATTAAAATTATGCAGACCTCCTCCATATCCACAACATGCTTTAGGACCATATTTGAGCCCTGCTTCAAAGACAAATACAAGAATTAGAGGCAAATTCAATCAAATAGTTAAATGTGTGTATATAGGCAATGGTTATATACCATGAGGAGTTGGGTGGTGAAAGAGGTCAAGCATAACAGCATGGGTATCCACATATACAAGGGAAGCATTAGGGAGTGAGTGTCTAGTTTCTGCTAGACTGCTAGTGCTTGCTTCAACATGTTGATGTAGTCTGCCACTGCATTATTGTAAGAGATGAGGCAACCGAACGAGTCGATGTCTGAGCTGTTGTGAGGAAGCCCTGCCAACAATGATGTGTAACAGCCTACTGGTGCAAGATTCTGCATCCCTCCCAACTCGTATAGCTCCTGCAAATTTCAATCATCATTTGCCCACAATATTCCAGGTGACACTGAAGACACCGCTAAACTATTGCAACAATCTACAGCAGCATAAGTAGATGTAGACACTTTTCCCACGTGAATTCCTTGAAGAAAACAAAAATCCTGAATTGGGTGATTAAGCAACAGAAGAATGTTTAGTTTGATTATTAGGTGTGATAATATGAACGTATATAGCAGCTGTGTCTGTGTGGCATTACATTTTGGATTGGAGGAGTGAAATTCTCGACTTTAACTAGGAATTCCTTCATTTTGTTAATCTGAAAAGGCCAGAGAAAAAGGGCTGATACCAGTAACAAACAGGAAAATTGACACAAGCAACAAATAACAATGCAAAATACCATAAGGCAAAACTTATCATAACAACTAACATAATATGGTAAACAAAATTCCAAAATTGACAGTACTAAGAATATTCATGCTTTAATGGCTGGCTATTACCAAGCTTAATTTTAGGCATGATTAGTTGAAATAATTTGGGGGCTATTTCATTGTTTCCATGCATTTTTGTTTCCTTTTGTTTCTTTTATATACTATATATATAATTACATTAATGAATGGCCTAATTAATAGCATTTGCCAAATGGAAAAAAAATAATAAAGCTTATAATAGGAATTAAATAGAATGCAATTGTACAAAATTATATGTATAGTATATGTAGAGTATATGTCAAGTATATGTAAAGTGTAAGAATTAAAATATTATGAAATTATATTTTCAAAATAACAACAAATTTATCAAACATATAATCTTAATTTTATATCTTGGTTATATGAAAGTTATATATATATATATATATATATATATATATAATGATAAAATGTGAAAAATGTTGTGTTTTCAATTGGATTGAAATTTGAAATAAAAATAAAACAATTACAAAGCATATGTGAATTATATGGTAGTTATATATACAGTATAAGTTTTACATATTATTATTATTATTATTATTATTTTATTATTAAAAATAAAGCACATAAAATTAAAAAAATTCTCGAATCTGAAGAATCCTAACCCAAGAAAGATTACTTGAATTCTGATTACTATCTTCACTATTGATTTTCTAATCAATCACAAAATATAGATGAAGAACAACCGAAAAACTAGAAAATCCAAACAAAAAATAAAACCTCAAAACTGATTTTTCAATTAGAAGACTTCTAGAAAAAAAAAATTGCAAAAAAGGAGTGAATCCAGTTATAAGAGACAACTCAATTGTTCGATCAAAAGAAACTAAAACACAAAAAATAAAAATTTGAAAAATAGAAATTTGCAAGAAATAATTATCATATTAGCTCATACACCATTATTGGAGAACTATGGAGCAGCATCCACCGCACATAGGGTTACCAAATCTTTTTTCGTCTCCTCATTTTCCTTTCACAGCAAATCATTTGTTTCTCTCCCCTCTAGAAATCAAAAATCTGAAAATACATGTTGATGCTAAATTTGATGAAATCGCTGTCGGAAACGATGGTTCAAACTCGTCATAATTTCTTCATCAGATTAAAATACTAGTTAAAAATTTGTTTCAATTGTTCAAACTCAATAAAGAATATCAAACAGTAGAAGCGATATTCAAAATTTATCAAAAAAAAAGAAGAAAATAAATTGTAAAAGGAAATGGAGAGATTTTATCTCTAATGGAACTCTTAAAGGATTTGACAAAAATGTAATTAAATTTAAATAGCGTTGATATTTATAATATTTTGGAAAGTAGCTACTATTAGCTTGATGGAAAGTAGCTGCTCTTGAAGTGCCAAAATTGAAATGGAAACAACCGGGTTGAGCACTTGGTCTGGATAACATGGTTAGAAATGAACTTTATACTGGCCCATAGCTTGATGGACCGCACCCATGCTGAGCCGAGTCTTTTCCGCCGTCTAAATTGATGCAAACCCAAACCCAATAGAGTTTGAACCTATCGAAATTCCAACTTTACCCTCGACCCATGATTTACAATCCCATGCCAATCAAGGCTAGTACTCTCCAGGGAGTAAAAAAATGATGAGCCTGTGCGGAGAAAGTAGGTATAATTAGTAAATATGAGTATGTAGCAGGGATAATTGTGGAATTGTATTAAATGCTCACCTTTGACTGAATTAGTATCCAATACCAAAAAGAAAGGAAATAAGACCTTAACAATTTGCTTCAAGTCCACGTCAAACCGGGATCACTTCTGTTGCGTAACAAACTACGTGCCTGCATGCCACGTCATCTTGTCGGTATAGATGCTCGTTAATAAAATTTTCAATAAGGGTATCCACCACGTCAGATCCTCTCATCACATGTCTTTTTCTCAGCCGTCACAAAACGCGCATCATCGTTCATTTTGCCAATTAATCGACGGTCCACGTTTTGTGAATGACGCGTCAGCCTGATGCTGATGTCATACTCCACCACCCCCGGTCACGACTCACATGCACGCACCCTGTACGACACAGCTCACAATTAATCCATTATAAATTAAGTTACTCTAATTACATAACTTATAATAATTTAATATTTTAAAAATTATTTGTAGTATAAAAATATTTTAATTTTAATTTTTAATTATTTTTATTTTTAAATGTCAGTTTTTTTAATATTAATATAACATGAAATATTTATATCAGATAAATTTTAATAAAAATAAAATTAGCTGTAATATTAGCAAAGTTGAAATTTATTTGATGTGAATATTATACCTAATTAAAATTTATCTGAATATTTCATATCGTATTTTTTTTATGGAGACTAATGAAATGTTTGAAATTACTATTGAATATTCTAAAAATATATTTTAAATTTTTTAATTTAATTAACTAATTTTTTTAATTTTTATGAACTATTTTTTCAAATATACTTCTGAAAAAAATATATATTTATTTGCTTCTATCCAAAAGCAGTTTTCAAAACTTAAAAAAATTGAAAATACAAAATTTTTTTTGAAAAGAGTCTTTACCAAAAGCGATGTCAAACGAGCTCTAATAGCAAAAAAAAACAGAAATATTATTTAGTTATAAAATAAAAATTGAGATACTTTTATATTATAAATAATTTTTGAGATATCGAATAGTTTAATTTACATAATCGTGGTACTTTTGTATTATAAATAATATTTAAAAAATCGAGTTATTATAATTTATATTATTTAGATATTGTTGGCTAAATTCACCCATGAATTAATGATGGATTTTAAAGAATTTATTTATACTTAACGAATTTATTTATAAAATTGTGAAAAATTTCGAATCGACTTTTTTTTTATCACTATTCATCTATTTTGGTGATAGTCTTTTTATCTTTGTGAGGAGTATAAGATAATAATAATTATTACTGTTATGTTTTTATTTCTCTTTTCAATGAAATACTCATAAAATAACAGTTCAAAAATAAAATAATATAACAAATTAGAAAAATTTGTTATATATTAATTTGATATTAGAATCTAATTACCGAAACTAAATTATATCAAACATTAATAATTATTCAAAGGGAATATTAACTGGTTTTTCAACAGTCAATCAATAAGTGATTTGATTGGTGTCTTGTCGCCATTTACTAATTGATAGAAGTTTAGTATTGTTATAGTATAAATAAGAAAATAATTATGGCTATTATATAGTGAGTATTTAAAAAAAAAAAAAAACTTGATCTTCAACAATTAATTGAATTATGAACTCTTATTTATGCATTCAGATGGAAAGGTATGTGTCAAAATAGCTATGACGTAATGGGTATGCATACAGTGAGTTTGTGATTTAATATCCAAGTATTCATTGGCATCAAGTATAGATCCGTAATAAATAAATGAACCGATACTGTAATTAATTTTCTTTTTTAAAAAAAAAAAAAGAAAAAAGCTACCTATAATAGAGATGATTTTTTGTTGGTTATCAATTATTTTTTTTCAAAATTATCGATATTTTTTTTTATTATTACCAAATTATTTTTTTTGTATCTATATTTTTTTTCGATATTTTGTTCGTTTTTCATCTTTATTATTCTCTCTCTTACCCTATCTGAGATATTACAATTGCAACGGTATTCATAGGGTATGTTGATGTAGAAGAAGTTGTTGCAACTGCAATGGCAACAACAGTGTTCGGTTGCTAAAATTGTATTTAACAGTAACAATATCAGTATTCATAGTTAGATTTGATAAATCTACGATAATATTACTATAATTATATATTTTTTAATTGAATATGATGGTCAATGTAATTTGAGAATTTTCTAATGATTTTTATTTTTGGATTGAATTATATTATTTTTTTATTTTTTTAAATCACTAAGATATTTTTATGCAATTTCCAAAAGTATATTCAAGATATTTTTAAGGTATACAAAAGGTATTTATAATGAATTCCTTCTAGCCAATAAACTATACAAATTTTATTTAATGGTCCACAAAAAACACATTAAATGATTTATTATTATTATTCATTTATTATTATTCTTCTTCTTCTTTTTGTTTTGTATTTGGTTAAAAATGAATCAAGTTATTTTCAAGGTATTCCCGAGGTATATCCAGAGTCTTTCTGTGATATATCCAATGTATTTTAAAAGGTATATCCAATAGTAAACAATGAATTGAATAATGTTAGTTTGAGAATTTGTAATATTTTTTAATTTGGATTCAATTCAATTATTCTTCTTCTTTTTCTTTAATGATTCAGTTCTTTTTATTATTTTTCCTTTATTTTCTTTAGTGAAAATTGAATGAAGATTTACCCAAAATATACCAAATGTATTTTAGAGATATACTATATGAGCAATTGATCAATGATATGAATTCAAAGTTGTTAATTTGAGAATTTGTAATGTTTTGAATTTGGATTCAATTATATTATTCTTCTTCTTTTTTTGGTTAATGATTATTCTTCCTTTTTTTTTGAAACTCGATCCAATGTATACCTAAAATATACCGAAATATTTTTAAAATATACTATCTAGATACATTTTAGGATGACTTTCATATTTTAGTACCTTTACAATTATTTTTGCATAGTAAAATTAAAAAAAAAACTTTAATCATTTGTAATTATGTAAATATTTTACCTTTTTCTTTTCCATTTTTGTAAAATTTTCTATAATATAAGATAGGAGCCGCACCTCTCAATAATATCCCATGACTACAATACTTTATTTTTCTTATTTTTACATAGACTAATTTTTTATATACGAACATTGCATGTGATTATTAGATGTTGGACTCACTATTAATTATTATTTGGTTTTTATATAATTTTTTTATTAATTTATTTCATCTTATTTGAAATGTTAGTTAACTAATTCATACCACTAATATTTGGGATGAAGTGCATGTTTATCTCAAATCTAATAATTAACATGTTACAATTTATATTTTAACTAATAATATTACTTTAACAAAAAAAAGTAGTATTTTATTTATAGTGAATTATATTAGGAGTGTGCATTCGGTTAACCAAACTAAATTTTATAAGTAACCGGAATTTGTTGAACTTATAAAATACTAACCGAACCGATTAAAAATGTATAACTAAACCAAAATTTATCAATTTGGTTACTATAAATATTTCGGTTTTTATATAATTTGTAGAATATTTTTAAATTTGTAAGTTTCTATATAGTACAACAAAATTAATAAAACAATAAAAATATCACAATAAAGGTAAAAAATTCAAAATATATATTAATACAACTAAAAAAAGTCAATTTTATAATTAAGATTAACAAAAAAATATAATGAATATACTTACTAGTTCAAAAATACATAAATTCAAGAAATTAATGTATAAACATTATTTATAGAAAGTAAAATGATAAGTAAGCAACTACTTTAAATACTAAAATTTCTCGATATATATATATATATCGGTTATTTTATTTAAACCGTTTTTAGTTTGTGAACTAATCTAACCAATATCTAGATTTTTTAAAAATAATAACCGAACTGAGCTGAAAACTGAAAATTTATTACCAAAATAACTGAACTTAATCAGTTCGGTTCAGTTATTGTAGTTTGAATAAAGATTTCTACAAAAAAATCATATAAAAGTCTAAACTTATGATTTATTCTTGATATTATATTGATATTCCTTATATTTTTGTAGATTTTTTATATGTCTCATCAGCTGCTCCAGAGTCGTGAAAGCAGCCAATTGAAGAAATCTACAGATATGTGAGTTAATATTATATGATTTCATAACATGCTACCTATTTTCCCTACATTTTCTCTAGCATAATAATAATAATAATAATAATAATAATAATAATAATAATATATTATTATTATTATTATTTGAATGTAATTTGCTGGAGATGTGATTAGGTGAGATTGTGATATGATATTGTGATGAGAATTATAGCATAATGTGTCACCTGATGGTTTACATCAAGACCATGTGTATACCAGTAATGATTTTATGATTATAGATTGATTGATAAGATACCTTGATCAAGTTCGTCTCTCAGGGAATGAAATATATTATGATACGGTATGTATACGGATGCTGAGGGTGATAACCCTGGTTGAGTTTGTCTCTTAAGGCATCAACACCATTTGGATAAGTGAACGACTGGAGAAAAGGATTTTGATTGAGTTTGCTCTCAGGGCGCCAGTCCTTTGGAATTAAGAGAGTCGTTGGCTAATAAAATTGAGGTTTAGGGTTCTGCTTAAGTTACTCACCCAATTGTTTGATAATTGATTCTTCATGATGCATGAACTCATTGCATGTATATATATACTATTAGTATAATATTGTGTGACTACCCCTTTCATTTATTTTTTTCATGTAGTAGAGATCTTCTTAATATTATTTTAGACTGCTCTACATCTTCTTCACTTTGTAATGACTTGATGTAATATATATATATATATATATATATATATATAAATTATTTCTCCTATTGTACTGCATATTCTAGATATCCACAATATCTTATATAGAAATGTTAAACTATATATTATATGAAAATATGTCAGATGAGTATACAATCTCCTTTGATGATATTATGGTTATAAGTATACATTTAGCATGATTTATATTAATGTATGATTGATATACGAAGTGTATTTATGTTTAAGCTTGCTACGAGTTTTGGTGGCCTTAATCTTACCCATTTCCTGGCGCCGATCATGGTCCCTAGTTTGGGTTGTAACATTATTAGTTACTATTTGGCTAATTTATTTTGTTTTATTTGAAATGTTAATCAACTAATCGATGCCTAATATTTGGTATGTGAGTGCATTTTTATTTCAAATTTAATAATTAATATGTTAATTACATTTTATATTTTAACTAACAATGTAACTTTATTCATAATAATTTAGTATTTTATTTATAATGAATTATATAATATTATGATATTTTATTTATAATATATTACATGAATACATGCATGTTTATCTCAAATTTATATTATTTTATAATATTTTATTTATAGTAGATAACGAGATCCTTCTAAATTACTAATTTATAATTATTAATAGTCATATATAAAATAGAGATAATAAATACTTTACGGTCATTTTATCTGTCTTATCTTTTTCCACTTTTATATATATATATATATATATTATAAATTAGTTTTTGATTAATATGCGTTACATGATATTATTAAATATTGAACTTGTCATTAATCATATTTAGTTTTGATATAATTTTTTTATTTTTTATTAATTTGTTTCGTTTTATTTGAAATGTTAATTAACTAGTTAATGTTACTAATATTTGGAATTGAGGAGCATATTTATCTCAAATTTAATAATTAATATGTTACATGCACTTTGAATTTTAACAAACAAAGTAACTTTAATTATTCATAATATTATAATATTTTATTTATGGTGAATTATATAATATTATGATATTTTATTCATAGTAATTATAAGAGTATATATTCATTTCAAATTTTATATTATTTTATAGTAGTAATATATAAAACAAAGACAATAAGTATATTACAATCATTTTGTTTATCACTCTTTTTCTACTTTATATATACTAGTTTTTTATTAATGTATATTGTATATAATTATTAGATACTAAACGATCGTCATTAATTACAAATTGATATTTTATTCGTAGTAATTTCACAAGATCCCACATCGGAACCATCACAATGATTTGTAGTGCTTATATGGGTCTGGGGTCTTTCCCTCAACAGCTAGCTTTTGGAGTGGATCAAGAGCCTTGAGCCTAATTGGTATCAAAGTCATGACGTCCGGTCCATAAGTGATGCGCCATGCGAAGCGTGGTGGAGATCCCACATCGGAACCACCGCAATAATCTGTGGTGCTTATATGGATCTATGGTCCCTCGTCCCAACAACTAGTTTTTGGGGTGGATCAAGTGCCTTAGGCCTATAGAATTCATGTTTATCTTACTTTATAGTGTTTTATTTATATTCATGCATTTTTATTAGATAATTGCGTTTTCTAAATTGCTAATTTGTCTATTATGAAAAATCATATATAAAATAGATGTAGTAAATATTTTATGGTCACTTTGCATGTTTCCTACATTATCACTTTTATATATAGTATGATTTTAGAATATATAAAAAAATAGAAAAAAATATTTATAAACTTTTTTGAAATGATAAAATTTATAAATTTTTTTACAAATTAATTATATTATACAAAATAATATATAATTTGTAACACACAAATAATAAATATAAATTACTTTTTTCGACACCGAGAAAGAAATACATAGCGGCACCAAATATTTGAAGACAAACAATCTAGATTTGTGAGAACGTATAGAAAATTAACAATATCACCTTAGAATATTTCCGGCAGTCATTCTATCCATCTTTATTTACATATATTTTAGAGAATTTTATATTATTTAATAGTCTATTTATATTATTCATTACTTATATTTCTCTTTAAAATTTATATTTTCTTTCGTTATATTTAAGAGTTACAAGAAATTTATAAATTTTTTTATCTCTTTTGTTTTTTTACCTTTTTTTTTTTATCTCTTACTATATTTTTATTCTTTTTTTTATATAATTTTATTAATAAAAAATTAAAATAGGGAGTGAGATAAATAGTTAAATATGAAATATTATTTTTAGGTGAATATAGTCTATTATATTATTTATAAATTAATTAAATTATATAGTGATATATATTAAATTCTTTTATTGTTATTAGTTGATATAAATACAATATATATATATCACTTTATAATTAGATTATTTAGACTATTTTTACTTAGAGCATTACTAATAATATTTCATATTTTATTTTTTATTATAATATAAGAAATTCACTCACCAACAATATTTTTTATCTAATTTTTTATTTTAAGTTTTCATTAATAAAATTATTTTAAAAAATTAAAGAAAAATAAAAAGATAAAATAAATAATAAAATATTACTTAAAACTATAAAATAAATATAAATTTAAGAAAAAAATAAAAAGTTAAAAATATAAAACGCAGATAAATGTTGGATACTCTTAAATAATTTTTTATGAAATAGGAGAATCAGGAACCAAAGGAAAAGAACCACGTGGAGATTTGGCAGATGACACGCGGACATGTTTGAGATCTGCAGAAAGTATAGGGGACGGATTGAGTGGTGCTGGCTACGCAACTTCCGGTGCTGGCGGGGTCCACATGGTTTTGAGTCTGCCTGCCTGCGTGGGACTGGGACACGTCAGTGTCCTTTCACCGACGCACGCCAAATGACATGGGGACCACTACTAAGGAGGTGTTAAGACTAAGATGCCCTTTAGCAAAATCAGGCCTCGTTGGCAGAGATACTCTCGGATTCCAAGTGGCGTGGCTGGTCTCCTATCCGTCCGATTAAATTATACGTTAGCCGCTGGATTAACTGTTCGTCAGAAGTGGGTCCCATAATCTGATTTTATATGACGACTTAATGGAATTGATATTTCAAATCTTATACTTTGTTTGAGAACTTTTCCGGGAAAGTTAAAAATAAGGAGCTAAAATATTTTTTATTTGAATTAAAATAAAAAAAATAAAATTTATTATCTTTAAATGGAAGTAAAATAAGGAAGGAGAGAAAAAAATAATATTATAAATTTTTTATTTTATTCTATATTTTAAAAAAATTAAAACTAAATGGAGGATAAAAATATAATTTCAGATTGAATAATAGAATTTTCCTTTCAATCCTTCTATTTTTTTCTATTTTGTGGAGAAAATATTTTTTTTTCCAAACAAGAAAAAATGAATTTTACTTTTATATTTTTCTCTTCCAAACAAGAGGTTAATGTCAGGCTGGGGTCTGAGCTCTCTGTGCGTACACGCGGGCGTACGGTTTTATGGTGAGGTGGCTTTGGCAAGAGTGGGATTGAATGGACGGCTGGGATTAAAGATTAAAGCCAATTGATATTGAAGTGTAAACATGTCGCGTCAGACACGGAGTCGGAGTGGTATCCGCGCAGGCAAAAAGTGGAAACTGAAGGGTGCATCCACCTCCCTTCTTTTTACCATTCACGTCAGCAAAACAAATTCTTATTATTAATCTATCATTTTGAAAAATTATTTTTCTTACTATTATTATCCAATAATTTGTAAATATTCCATATTAAAATAATTGAATATGTGAAATTTTGAATAGAATAATCTAAATAAGAGGGCTTAAAGGTGAAAATAAAACATCGAACTGGTTAGGAATTTCAATTTATCCCGATTTATATAATTTTTTATACATTTATAATACTTAAATTTGTTAAAAAAAAAAAAATCATCAGAAAGGGCTGGGCTCAGAGTCAAGGTAACATTCTATGGACTTGTCGAATGGGCATTGGGGGTGGCCGATCTGGAACCCAAAGGACATATTCAATCTAGTTTAATTTACCTTTTTATTTTTTATTTTTTATTTCTTGAAAAACAAGATTTCTAGTTTTATTTTAAGGAAAAGAAACCACGTAAGCCACATGACGGGTGGAATAAGTTGGACCCTTACTCGAGACGCGTAGATCGACTCATTTCATAACACGTGCACGGTTATGGTGACGTTGGAATAATTTAATGGCCAGCGTAAATATCGATTGGCCAGCTCAACAACACCCACAGCCCCCTGTATATACGGTGTATGTATTCACTTCTTTTTTACAAGACACGTGTCCAGTGACGTGGATGTTGCCTTGGCGCTCCGTTCTCCTTCTTCTTCAACACCATACTTTCTCTCTCATCTCCTCTGGTGGGAACAAAAAAAAAAAAAAACCGAACTCGCCTTCCCTCCTCTGTTTAGAGGGAGAAAAATGCAGAAGCTGTGAAGTTACTGTGAGTCATTTTGTGAAGAAATTCAAATTTTAGCTAATCACTGTAGACGCTTCATGGATTCAAGTCTCTGTAACAGTTGAAGAGAAGTAGATTTCGAATTTTGTGATTGAAGGTATGTCGAAATTCGACTACTTTTTTCTTGGATTTGCTAATACTTTGTTTAGTTTTTAATTGTGAAAACGCGAGCGTACTGAGAGTTTCGGCACATCATGTTTGTTTGAACAAAATGCTCGAACATTCTCTTGACTTGAATATTTTTGTTTCAGTTCTTCTTCACTGTTCGTCAACAAATATAAGAGAAGACACGTCTTAGAATTCTTTTTTTTTTTTTTTTAAACTGTCAATCTTTTATTATATTTGTATTTCCGTTTTTTGCCTTCAAAAAGAGGATCAGATTAGAAACTTTTCTGGATCTCTTGAGTTTGTGCTCTTTTCCTGTAGGAGCTTTTAATCAGGTAGCGATTTCTCTATTTACGTACAGCCTTTTGAGTTTTGTTCTTTCTTTCTGCAAATTTTCTAGAGTAAGAGCAGATTAGATAAAAGAAAAGGGGGAAAAAAGCTGCGTCGTGGAAAAGATGAAATCAATTTGTAACCGGAACCGATTGAAGGGCTATGGTATTTCAGGCTGGGTTTAACGGCTGTTTCAAGGGTATTTTTGTCTCAAAGAACTCGGATTTTCCTGCCAATAAATGTTTGGTGTCATTTATTTGTATCTATGACTTTCTCACTATGACCCAAAGACGTAAATACCCTTGTCGTCTTTCGAAATATTTTCGGGCAACTGAATTCCACACCTTTCTTGGTTTTTATACACTTGAGAAAATCATTAATGGACAACGATGAAACATGAGCAACCTGAAACAAGTTTAATCTCATCTAACCTTTTTTTTAATTATATTTATTAATTAGTTAATTATCTGGTCTCGACTTAAGATAAGATAATCAGGTCCATTTATTTCAGCACTTGATAATTCACCACGTCTATTTAGGATCTTTAGGCCGTTGATCTTTTAAGTCTTTGGGCTAGGCTGGTTCATCACTTGATAACGAAATACGTTTCTGAATCTCTGAAGTTGAAGTGATGAAGCTGGATCATATCATGTTGCTAACAATCCTGAGTAGGTTTTGATCTTAAAAAAAGCAATTATGATTCTCTTTACCACTATTTCATTTCCTTCCAGCACCCTTTTGATTATATTCAGCTCATATTTACATTGGGGGATCTTTATCAAGTTATTTATGTGTTCTTAATTCACGCTGTTTTGCTTGGTAAGCTGTTCCAAATTTTAACCAGACCTTAATTTATTCCGCAGTGGAAATAAATGCTTTATCACAGTTTAGATTGAACGATAGCTTATGTCGATTTAATTTTTATCTCTGAATTCTTGTTTCCTTTAGGCCTAATTCCTCCTTGCTTCTTTGACCTAGTTTGTCAAGCCACCTTGACATTTCTTGCCTTTGGTACAGGTCATAGTTTTCTCTGCAAAAAAAAAGTGAAGATTGTGCACCTTCAAATTAACTGAGCATTTCATTATAGTGTTTGATCATGGGAAACACTGAAGAGGGGAAGTCCTCTAAGCCTGATAAATCATCCTCACCTGCCTCGCTGGTAAGATGAAAAATTAAGAGTTCTGAAACTATGATTGCCATATTTCCCCTCCTTTTTTCTTCATCTTCTTTTTTGAAAAATGAAGTTACTGGAAGGAAATTTTTTTTTAATGTTATTTTTCTTTTTTTAAATTTCATACAGTGTTGCTTGAATGTGCATGAGAAACCTTGAATCCAATAGATTTTCAGTGAGTGATTTCTGAATTCATGTCTGAGTATTGGTCAATCCTTTTGCATTGACAGGATCAGACCAATATTCATGTTTATCCTGATTGGGCGGCCATGCAGGTTATCTACTTTGTGCATGCATTTCTTCCTTTTTTTTTTTTCCTTTCCTTTTCTTTAGCAATTGCTACAAGAGTCCATTTTGCATCCATGAAACTGTAAATAATGATTTCAAGTTGCTTTCTAATATCTTTAGGCATATTATGGCCCCCGAGTTACAATTCCACCGTACTACAATTCAGTCATGGCGTCTGGTCATAACCCTCATCCATATATGTGGGGCCCACCGCAGGTATTGCTTGCGGTTCTTCAAGGGAGAGATGTATTTTTTTTATTGTTTGGGATTGTGACGGCCTTTATGTTGTCGACTTTTTGTTGAAAAACTGATGATATAAATTGGAAACATAAATAAACTTAACTTCTTGATGAATCCAGCCTATGATGACACCTTATGGGGCACCTTATGCGGCAGTCTACTCACATGGAGGAGTTTATGCACATCCTGCAGTTCCAATTGTAAGTGTTGGTCATAGTCAATCAGTCTTGCTTAAATTGTTGTAGGAGCTTCACTTTCCTTCACACCTTTGTTTCAAAGATGATATTATATGTTCAAGTTTTCAATGTTCTAAAGCTGAGGGTTTCTGACATGCTTATGAATTATTAACTTTAATCTAGGGATCTCATCCTCATGTTCCTGGTGTTCCATCTTCACCTGCTGTAAGTGACACCTCTTTTCTGACATTTCCTTTTATGCTCTGCCTAATCTAATATTGTTCAGGTATATGTATATTATTGAAAGCAAATGAGTAGGGCTTGCATCAGTGCGGAAAAGGCAGAAATGTTTCCATCTTTTCAATGTTTCATAAACTGGTCTGGACATAACTAACTCTGCTGCAACAATGCAGGCAGTAACACCCCTAAGCATAGACATGCCTACAAAGTCTATAGAAAACAGAGATCAAGGTTTAATGAAGAAGTTGAAAGGATTTGATGGGCTTGCAATGTCAATAGGCAATGGCAATGCGGTGAGTGCTGAGGGTGGGGACTGCAGACTGTCTCAGAGGTGTGAAACTAAATAATCTTGGGTTTGGAAGACTTTATCGCTTTTCTCTAGAGAGGTGCTCACTTGAATGGGCTCTTTTTAACTGATGTTTTTTGGCTAGTCTAATTGATGAATGTTTGACCATGTGAGCAGCGCAGAGACTGAAGTTTCTAGTGATGGGAATTCAGTGGTCAGATCCTTTTAACCTCTTTCGCTTTTCTGTAGTCTTTTTATCTTCAAATGAGCATTTGTTCACTTATTTGATAAATTATCAATTCAATTTAATGTTGAAGAAGCTTCCTAAAAGTGATCTTTGTCCTTTTATCAGGGAAGGAAAAGAAGCCGTCAGGGGACTCCAACTATCGGTACGAACCCATTTTTAATCACCTGATATTACTTTCCTGGAATTGCAGCATAGGCTTTGTAACTGCTGTATGCATTGAATTTGAAGCTATCAAAGTTGGTGAAATGACAAAGGTTTCTTAATATTGCCGAAATGTTGTGCCTTGTATTCGATTATTAGTGGTATTGGTATATTGATTGTAGTGGATTTTAAATGCATCAGCCTTCTTGTTGCCCAAGTTTTCCTTGTAATTTCTACTTTCTTAATGAAGGTTGCGTCTTTATATTAACAGGTGGAGAGGCTAAGATTGAGACGCAAGCCAGTTCTGTTGCTAGTGGAGAGGTGACTGCATCGTCTGATAAAGTGATTGGTGCAACTGCAGTTGTTGTTTCTGCTGGAGTTCCAGGAAAGGCAGCAGGACATATAGTTTCACCTAGCATGAGCACAGCACTAGAGCTCAGGAATCCACCTGCTAGTGCTTTTAAGACGTGTGCCACTGATGTTCCACAACCTTGTCAAGTTCTGCCCTCTGAAGCCTGGTTACAGGTTCTGTCCTTTTACTAATTTCTTTGGTTCTCTTCTCCAATATCTATGTCGTTTTGATTTGGGAAAATTACTATTTGCCTTCCTATAGTTTGACATAATATACTAGTACCCCTCTGAGGTGTAAAAAATATACGATTTGTCTCATGTAGTTTGACATAATACACTAGTACCCTCTTTAGATTTTACCCCCTAAAGTTTTGACATATTGCACTAGTATTTCCTGCAAATTTGATTTTCTTAACTAATACCTCCATGAGTAAAAGAGAATATTCTTTTTTACTAGTGTATTATATTATTTTTCAAACCTCAGGAATACTAGTGTATTATGTCGGGCTAATTGCACAAATGGTACCAAACCTTGTCACTTTGTTACAATCTGATACCAAACTTTTTAATTGTTACAAATCGATAACAAATTTTTTATAAATGTTGCAATTTGGTACCAATTTTCAATTTCCAGCACCGGAAAAATGACATAACATGTCACATCATTTTACTATCCACGTCAGATTTATTTCCTCATAAAAATACACTCAAAACAATGACGTTTTCAAAGATAAAGAAAAATAAATTACACAGAAAAATAATATATCCAATTGTCACCGTTTTGAGTGTTTTTATTAGAGAATAAATTTGACGTGGATAGTAGAGTGACGTGGTATGACAGGTCATTTTTTCGGTGTCGGAAATTGAAAATTGGTACCAAATTGTAATATTTATGAAAGATTTAGTAGTAATATGTAATAATTAAAAAATCTGGTTCCAAATTATTATAAAATGACAAGGTTTGGTATAATTTGTGCAATTACATCGTATTATGTCAAACTATGGGAGACAAATCGTATATTTTTCAAACCCACAGGTTAATAGTAATTTTCTGCTTTAAGAATTTCCCATTTTCAATTATTCTGGAGCAAGCATTTTCTGAGCATATTCTTGTTATTTCTGGTGGTTTGTTAGAATGAGCGGGAGCTAAAAAGGGAGAGGAGGAAGCAATCAAATCGAGAATCTGCAAGAAGGTCGAGACTGAGAAAGCAGGTACAGAAAATATGAAACTGCTGTTGGGTCATATTCCTCTTCTATCTCGCTTATAAATTGATGGATTGTGTCCCTCCTATCTAGGCTGAGACTGAAGACCTTGCTCATAAAGTGGAATCCTTGACCTCTGTGAATTTGGTACTTAAATCGGAAATAAATCAATTGAATGAGAAGTCGCAGAAACTACGGCTTGAAAATGCAGCATTGACGGTGTGCCTTTGTGTATCTTTTTTTGGCAATTATCTAACTTTTCCCCCCATTTCATTATTTGGGTTGTTGATATTCTTAATGATTCAATTGGTAGGAGAAACTCAAAAATGCAGAATCAGGAAATACAGAAGAGACAATCTTGAACAGCAGTGATGAGAAGCGGTCCTCAGCCGTTAGCACAGAGAACTTGCTGTCAAGAGTTAACAATTCACCCTCTGTTGATAGAAACACGGGGGACGAGACCGAGCTGTATGAAAGAAACAGCAATTCCGAGGCCAAGCTGCATCAACTCTTGAGTACAAGTCCGAGGGCTGATGCTGTCGCTGCTGGGTAATTTAAAAACTAATCTGTCTAATTTCTCTTTTCACCCTAAATTTAGAAGCAATCCTGTAGTTTTGGCATATTATAAGCCCAAAATTACTTGTGACAACTAGCTCTGAGATGGAATGACTGAGAAGAATTGGTATTCATCTCTGAGACCTTTCGATCCTTGTGTAAGTTAGATTTCAGATTATCAGGACTGATGTATTACTTCATCTAGACTTTGGGGTGTGAAAGATTAATGTAAATTGAAGAGAATTAGGAATTCAGCCTTTAATTAGGAATGATCTTGGAAAACTTCTGTGTGATATTGGTTGTGCGCTTTCCATTGATACAGACATCTCATTTTGATAATGCAATTTCAGACTGTCTATTTAATTGTTTCTTCATATTTTACATTTAAGTTTTGTTCATTTAGCTTGTGTAACTTTGGATTTAAATCTAAAAACGCACTGGAATCAGTTTTTTAATTAGAAACTTCGAGTTTAAGTTTTAGATGCTGCTATTTTAAAATTTATAAAAAATTATTTTGTCTCTCTTAAAGATAAAGTATAATTATTTTCAATGTTGAGAGGATACATGTGATTAAAAAAATAACAATATGATCTAAATTTGGATAAAAAATGGGGAGCCGTTAGAGTCAATGACTTTGCATCTATTATATTATTAAAATTAACGTTGATACAGCTGTCTTTGAGGCTCAGAATCGTAGTTACTTAAATGGTGTAATAAGGAATAGTTCAAATTTCTTTATTGCAGTTATCTGGGCTTGTCATATCGACCCGAATCTTATTGAAGTAGTTGCAAGAAGTTGAAGTATTATGGAGACAAATGCTATAAAACTCTCGTTTATGTTCTTGAATCCTCGTTTGATGATGTTTTCTTAGGAGTTGGTATTGCGGTTAGGGATTATAAAATCTCCCACAGCAAAATAATCTATACGATATAGTAAAAGGTCTGCTGGAAACACTGTAGCTACTACATGTCTTTCCACAAATAACTCTCATACAAAACGGTGCTGTTTTTGTAGATTTCCACAGCTGCTCACCTCTACTTCGTCCAGATTAATCTTCTCCGCCTCCATTTTCTTCTCCTATTGCTGATGCTGTTATTTACAATCTGATTGTCTTCCTCCTCTGAACCAGACGCAGAATTCTCCTCGCCGAAAACAACAACAGGATCGGCATCGTAACTGTTCGAAGCATATGATCCGATTTGGTTTAGAATGCAAGTGGACCGAAAATTATAAGTTTCGGGAAGATTTGTGAAATTACATGCGAGGGGTTGGTTCAAAGAACTGAGATTTCGTTGAGCAGGTGGTTTGTTGTAATTTTGAGAAGTGGAATGCCTGTTATCTTCATTTGTAAAGTTCATTTTGGCTTTCTTACTGCGAATTTTTGTGGTCTTCTTTGTCGTATGGGAAGATTTGTGAAATTACATGCTAGGGATTGGTTCAGAGGAGAACTGGGATTTCGATGAGCAGGTTGGTTGCTGTAATTTCGGGAAGTGGAATAGTTGTTAATCTTCATTTGGGCTTTCTTACTGCGAGTTTTGCGGACTTCTTTGTCGTACGCAAGCGTCGTTTTCTCATCGGTGTTGAAGGGGCCAAGCCAAACACGGAGTTACATACACCTTTCCGTTGTCCCGAATCTCAGAGACCCATTTACCCCAGGGGCATTGCCTTATCCATCCATACAAGTTATTCCTCTGTCTCTTCGTAGGTGTTTTTCCTTTGTGCCCACCACCTGTTTGCATATATTCCACAATGAACTCACTCAAGCAATATGTTCAATTTCTTAAAGAAACTGCTTTCATTTCTCTTCTCCAGCCAGCATCGGAGACTTGCGATTTGTTTGATGACATTATTCTTTGCTCTGATGGTTTGATTGTACACCAGCATTCTCGCGATCATGCACTCGACTTATTTGATTTCATGGGTTTCAAGTGTCCTCGGAGAAAAAGCGTGGCGGATCTCGTGCCGGAAGTAGGCATGAAAATGATTTCTCATTTTGTATTCGATTGGAAGAAAAAGTGTTCCTGTAAATTTTGAGCTTTGGCATCAATATCAAAAAATAATATCATATGTTTCACTGCGATGAAATTTGCCAAGGATTTTTGAGTGGTGTCAACAAAGAGCTATTGAAAGCTTACTTCTACATGGAATTCCTACACATCATAAATTGAAAAGTTTTTTTTTTTTGGGTCGGAATACTCTTCATCAAATAAAGAGAACATTGCTTGATTGTATATCTACGTTCTTTAAGGTAAAAGAAAAAGGCAAGTTTTGATATTTTTAAGTATGTTTATAATAATCAATATGCACACATTAATCATTTAACCTTAACGTTTTAATTTGCTGATAATTGGCTATCACCAATTATATTTACTGGCTTTTTTTTGAGTTTTTTTTTTATAAAACTTTAAAAATATTTGTGCGTTATGAAAATTTTATTTTGATATTATATATTTATGTTAATCAATATTCTACTTTATCTCTTTGATGATTATTTATTTATTTATTTATTATTATTATTATTTGTCTTAACTTTTTTATTCCGATGCAACGTGAGAACAACATACTAGTGTTTCTATAAAATTAATTAAAAACCAATGAATTGTGTTGCTCATAATTTAATTAGAAAGATAATACTGTAAAGAAATCCTAATCCTAGCCTCTTTTCTTTTATAGTCATCTATTTTCGATAAATAAGGAGGAGTAATTTTTAGTCAACTTTGGCTGAAATCACTCGTATACCTATTTTTATCAATTTATTTTTAAAATAAGTGGTTATTTATGCAAATTTATGTTTGTTTTGTTTTTCGCAATTTTATTTTCTTGCTGCAGCATTTGGTTCTCTACCGTTTTGTTATAATGTTTTATAACGTTTTTCTCTCATCTTGTTATAATGTTTTATTTTTATGTATACAATTCAGACAGACAAAACATATTCGATCCGGCAGAAATAATAAATCAAATTATAACTATCAATGTGTTGTATAACTGAAATCATTAGTATTCTAGTCACTATAATATTATCAAATTTGTAAACATTAAGTCGATTTATTATGCTATTAATTTAGATGCTGTGATTTTTTCTTTGTTTTATTCGCTACTATTTTTAGCAAATTTATATATGTGTTATGCATTAATTTAAATTAATAAAATTATTTCTCTTTCCAAAAAAATAATTTAATTAGAACTCTAAATTTGTATGCTATAGCCTTTAAGCTCCTCTCACTTTTGTTATTTTTCTTTTGGGTTTTGATTCTTAATAAAGAATTGAAGATCCATCTTTCTAATTTTTATGGTTTATTAATGTTAGTCATTTTTATGCACTCATAGTACTTATAGATAGTAATAAGAAGACTTGAATTGAAACTCTCTTATAATTTTCATATGTAAGAATACTAAATAAGTTATTCTGTTTATAAACAATTTATTATATTATTATTAGAGAAAATTATTATTTATTTTTTCTAGTTTGACATAATATATTAGTGATTCTATGATATTTGAAAAATGTATGATTTACTATATGTAGTTTGATATAATATATTAATACCACTGAAATTTGAAAAAAAATATAATACATTAGTAAAAATAAATATTTTTTTTTATTTGAGAGTATTAGTTTAATAAATCAAATTTGTATAGATTATTAATGTAATATATTAAATTTTCAAAAAGTAAATATTATAATTTTTAAATATCAAAAAAATATTTTAATGTATTATATTAAATTATATAAAATATAAATAATATATTTTTAAAATTTTAGAGGATAATAATGCTGTTTTACTATTATGTGAGTTATGCCATAAAGTCAAAAGGCTGTCCACTTGATTCAAAAGCCTAATCCTAATTCTAAGGTGATTAGATTGCCAGCTTTTGTCCTCTTATCTTGTCTTCCTAATTTAATCAAAGAGTTCCTTCATCTCTATCTATCACAAATTCACAAATATTAATTTGATCAAAGAAGTTTATTTTAAAATGATCATCCATCTAGAGTTCAACACGTGTACATAAAGAGTCTAATTGGCTATCAAATTTCTCAATTGTTCTTTTTGTATTGAATTTTAAAAAAATATTTTTTGAAAAAAATGTTGTACTTTTAATTTTTTTTGTTTGGAAAATTACTTTTAACAAAAGTAAATAAATATATATTTTTTAAAAAATTAATATAGAAAAAATAATTTATAAAAAATTAAAAAAATCAGTCCATTATATGTTTTTAAGATATTCGACAGCAATTCCAAACTCATTCTATATTGACTTTGATAAGAACTTAGAATGCCAAATAGTAGGTTAATTTCACTTAATTTTGCATTTATTATAGTAAAATTACATAACTTTTTTTTATTTCGAACAAATTATTCAATAATATTTTTTTTTATTAAAATCACTTTTGACCAATTTTTATATATAAATAATTGAGTAATATGTTACTAGAATTTAATTTATTACCGAAAATCTGATATGACAGCTGAAGTATTATTAGAAATTGATCGGAAATAATATTAGTAAAAATAAAGTTCCGTAATTTATTAGAGATAAATAAAAATTTTATTATTTTATTGCAGTAAAAGCAAAGTTCAGTTTATAGGTGAAACTAACCCCTAAAGAGTTCATATATCCATTTTTATATTCTCTAATAGATCTGGTTGTTAAATTCTTTCAGTAATTGTATAAAGGAAATTTTATAACAATAGAAAAAAATACTCAAATATTTACAAAATTACTGTCGATTAAAATTTTTTTAATTTTACTAAAAATACACAAAAATAATTACAACAATATCAATTTTTTAAAGTCACATCAAAATATGTCCAGATAGTATCTAAAATACTTTTGGCATATCTTAGCGAAAAATTACACCAATAGTGTTTTAATTATGTAAATCATAATAATTTAGTATCTCAAAAATTATTTATAACACAAAAATACTTTAATTTTTATTTTATAACTAAATGGTACTTCCATTTCAGCTAGACATTAGTTTTTATTCAAATTTATTTGAAATGCATATTCTATGTCACACTTATGTTAGAGACACTAAAGAAGATATTTGATATTGCTGTTAAATGTCTCAAAAGCATATTTAAAAATTTTTTTATAATTTTTAATTTTTATAATTTCTTATAAACTGTTTTTTTAAATATGCTTCCGGAAAAAATATTTATCTGCTTTTATCCAAAAGCAGTTTTCAAAACTTAAACAATTTTCAAGTACTAAGTTGTTATGATTTACATAATTGAGGTACCGTGGGTGTAATTCACTTTATACATTGATTCAATTTTTACCAAAAAAGAACAGAAAATAATAAGAACAAGAATTGAATCATTAAAAAAGAAGAACAAAAATAATATAATTGAATCCAAATTCAAAAGCGTTACAAAATTCTCAAATTAACAACATTCAATTCATTGTTAAGTATCAATTGATTGCCCAGATGATATATCTCTAGAAATACCTTTGATATACTTTAGTCATACTTTAGTTCAATTTTTACCAAAGAAATGTAAATGAATAAAAAGAAGAAAAAGAATTGAATTGAATTCAAATTCAAAAATATTACAAATTCTCAAATTAATATCATTTAATTCATTGTTGAACATTGAGTATACCTCTCGGAATATCTTGATATACCATAAGAATACATTGAAAATTCCTTGGGTATATCTCAAAAATACTTTGGTTTATTTTTAACCAAATACATAAACGAAGAGAAGAATAATAAGAAATTAATAATTAATAAATCATTTAAGATGTTTGTTTGCCTTGTGTTACTCGTTGTGAACCATTAAACAAATTCATATAGTTCATTTTATAGCCTTGGGCTATACCTTGAGTGTATTTTGAAAATATTTTCAGTATTCCTTGAAAATTCTCTTGGTATGCCTTTGTAATCCATTAAAAATTCCTTAAAAATACCTTAGGTATATATTGAAAATACTTTTGGTATACTTTTGAAAATTATATGGGAATACTTTAGAATACATTGGAAATAGTTTAGTGATTTTTACAAAAAAAAAAAAAAAAAGGAACATGGAAAAAGAAGAAGGGAATATAATTCAATACAAAATTAAAAACCATCAAATTTTTTTCAAATTAATACAGTTAATTCAAATTCACGTTGAGCATCAGATATAATTCAATAAAAAAAAAATCTATAATTACAACACCATTATCGTAAATTCATCAAATCCAATATATTCTCCAACCTAGCTACTATGAGCCGTTGCCGTCGAATACTGTTCTAGCAGCCGAACATCTTTGCTATTACAATTGCAGTAGCTTCTTTTATATTAATATACACTATAAATTTCATTACCGTTGCAACGTCTAAGGCAAGAGAAAGATGAAAAGCAAACAATAATTGAAGAAAAAAGTGGACAAAAAAATTAATTTCAGTAAAAATAAAAAGAGAAAAAAATGATGTACAAGCAAAAATTTATATTATATAAATGATATTTATGAATGTTGGAAAGATGGTGCACCAAGAAAGGGTTGAATTGATGACAAATATAAATTTTCGGTTTAGTAGATTTCTTTAAGTGTTTAAACAATATGCAAATAAAACATAAAAATTAAAAGAGCAAGAGAATATTGTATACAAAAATTTATAGATATTTGAGTGTTAACAAACTCTAGTTTTTTCATAATTGGAAGTTTCACTATCTCAACTAGATACTGGAGAGTTTCCTAACTAACTCACAATTAGATAGTTTTCCTAACTCATTCACAATTAAGTATTTTCTCAAGGCTTACACCAAATTCAAATCTCTTATATTTTAATGGCTCTTATAACAACTAATTCTTTTGTGTTTTTCACAAGCTCACACACAATCTAAATAAGAGCTTTTCTCACTAGGATTACTCTTACAACCTATACTCAAGTATTTAAAGTTAATACTTAAAACTTTCTTACAAAAGAGATGAGAAATAAAATTGCAAGAATTTTGACACACTTAAAATTAAGCTATTATGTTCTAAAGCCTTTTGGATGTCTATTTATAATGTTTACCTTCCAATTAATCATTACATATGATGCCAAAATTATTTTTAACTTTTAAGAGATGATTCATTTAAAAAGTCTGACAGAGTAAAATCGCAAGCGCAATTCTATAAGTGTCCATTGATACTTTTGATGTGACAATCTTTGATTGGTCTTTTATGCGACGACTCTATAACGGCTAGTCTAATCAGTAAAAAATTGCGAGCACGTTTCCGAGTCTTGATTGCACTTCTAATGTCCCGAGCGGGATGACAATTTTTTCAGTTTGTATTTGCTTCTGGATCTCAAAAATCATTTTGCATCAAGCCTTTCTCGAGCGCGACATCCATTTTTCGGGCAGGATTTATGTCCTGAGCGTGACATTTCTTTCCTGAGTAGGAGTTTTGAAGGTTCATAAAGCCGTTATGACACATGACATGCTCTCATTGAAGTTTCTATCAACGGTCTTGATTGTGAAAAGCTCGAGTGTGTTTTTCATAGGCACGATAGTGTTTTTAGTTTCGCTCTTGCAAAATATCTATGCGCGAGCGCGTATTACAGGCTATTTTGTTTCTTCAATTTGTTTACTAAGTAATCGCTGACTTATTGACTTGAAACTTTGTATGCTATAAAAACACAAATAGATAAATATATTAGTGACACTTAATTTGATTATTAAAATCAAAATAGAAATCAATTATGCTAAGGTCAAGAATGAATACAATTTTCTATGTTCTAGCACAAAAATTATCTTAAAACTCTCTACTCTGAGTTATGGGCGAAAGGAATGGGGGTAGCAGTGGCCAAGACCCCCAAATCCAAAAAAAAATTCACACACACACACACACATATATATATATATATATATATATATATATATATATAATTTAACTATTAAAAAATTCAATAAAATTTTTCAAATATATATATATTTCACTAATCAAATCCTATATGAAATTTAGAGTGAATTTCACTAACGGTCCTCCAATTATATAACTCGAAACAATTCGGTACTTGAAAGATTATTTGTAATACAAAGATATCTCAATTATTTAACTCGTAATAACTCGGTATCTGAAAGATTATTTGTAACACAAAGGTACCCCAATTATATAAATTATAATAATTCAGTACTTATAAAAATTATTTGTAACACAAAAATACCTAAACTTTTATTTTGTAACTAAATGGTACTTATGTCTTCAACTATTAGGATTCATTTAGCATTGTGTTTGGAAAAAATGTTTTTTGGAAAAAATTTTGTATTTTTAACTTTTTTGAATTTTGAACACTATTTTTGGTAAATACAGATAAATAGATATTTTTTTCATAAGTATATTTGAAAAAAAAAAATAATTAGTCAATTAAATAAAAAAAATTCAAAATCTACCTTTGGAACACTTAATAGCACTTTTAAATACCCCTTAGTCTCTTTAACAGAAGTATAATATGAAATGTCCAAATAAATTTTAATAAAAACAAAATTAGTTATATAGTATACAGTCAGTAAAATTAAAATTTATCTAATGCGAATATTACATCTAATTTTATTTTTATTAAAATTTATTTAATGTGGATATTTTATATCATACTTATGTTAAGGAGACTAAAATTTAAATATGAAACTACTATTTAGTTACAAAATAAAAGTTAAGGTACTTTTGTATTACAAAATAAAAATTGATATACTTTTGTGTTACAAATAATTTTTCAGGTACCGAGTTGTTAAAGGTATTTTTATATTACAAATAATCTTTCAAATACTGAGTTGTTACGAGTTATATAATTGGATGACCGATTCACCCATGAAATTTATCTCCTTCAATGGTTCTAACTTCATCACTGCTATGAGCACATGAGAAGATTCTCGATGAAAAAGAGCCTTGTCTTGTAATTCAAACCCATCGTTCTCATTGTCTTGTAGATTCGATTACCAAAAATTGAGCCAATTGGGCGATGGAGATTTTCTCTTGTTATCGTCATTTTTTTGAAAATATAATTTATCTTGAAGTTCAAAGTTACTTTGTTGATGGCAGAGCATCAAAGCTAGTGTATACGATAACTTTTGGTTGAAATAGATTAAAAAAAAAAGTCGATAGTCAAAATGTTAATAATTCAACGAAATAGATTATTATACTATATGAATAAAAAATTCATTAACATATGTCTGAATATAAAATAAATTAGTCCTCATTTTTTTTAAATTAAATTTATGTGTGAACAGTCATAGATGTATGGAATAATTTGCCCATAAGGTAGAGCTCACAAATCTTGTACATGAGTAGGCTAATGGTTTTGACGGTCCACATTTGTTTTGCTAAGCCGATGATATCCAGTGGAATATCTATCTCTTTATGCAATGAATTGTCTTAATCGTAAAGTTCCCATTTTAAATTTTGGCCGTTCGAACATAGTACGTGTACTTCTCGTATCTCCACGTCCTAGATCTCCGCAAAATATTTTTCTTTCTCCTCCTGCTTCAACAATCTTGCCTCCTTGGCCCTTCGCTTTATTTTGCATTTTCTTTCTCCCTTTAGAAAATGTCGGTTTTGGTCTATAAGGAATTTGTTGTCTTTTTACTTCTGCACTTCCATTCCGAGCCGTGAATGTGTCTAGTTTTGGTTGTTGTTCAATGGGTGTCATTTAAATTTTGATTCCATTTTATTTTCAATTCTTTGATACAATTGAAAACGCCTTGAAAGGGTATATAGGCTGGAAATTTACGACCTTTACTTGATTTTCCATTCTGGGTTGTGATGTCACCAAGTGGGCTTTGTCATAGTTTCTCTCATATGGCAGTTAACAGTAATATATAGATACACATAAACTTAACAAAATAGTGTTTTTTTTTTTGGGCTTATAGATCCTGTTTTTAAACTTGTCTTTCGCTTTTCTTTTCATTGTTAAGAAAAGTTCGAAACTTTGGAGAGAATATTTAATCAAGGTCATGATTTGATTCATGGTCTTATAGTCTTGATTGTCTTTTTCTGATGTAAACGTGACAAGTTTCTGGTGATTTCTTTATCAGATTGTAGGTTAGGTGTAAGGTGTTATCTTATGCTATTGCCAAATGTTTTACTTTCTGGGTCTCTCAGTTTGAGCATCAGGTTTCTTTTTAGCATCTCTCCCACCATATTATGAGGGCGACTAGGATTTGAGTTCTTTAGATTGAAGGTGTAGTAAGGCTCTTTGTGTTTTGCATACAGAAGAATCATGGGAAGTGCTTTTAGATTTCTTTTCTAGTTTCTTAGTACAGATGTCTTGCGATTGTTATTGAGTTGGTGAGCCAAATTGATGTTGGAAGATAATTAGGAGTCTATTTTGGTTAAGAAATTAGGATTTTGCTTGGGTTGTGTTTGGATTGTAAAGTGAGAATACTAATATCAGAAATTTCCTGTTCTTCTTCTTCAAAAATGGGTCATCCTGCAGCTGTCTGGGATCATAGGGCAGCCATTGAGACTACAAAAGACTGGAATGGAATTGACCAGATTGTGCTTAGAAACCCTCAAGGGGCTTCCGTCAGGGTGAGATTTCTCTTTATTTCTCATGAGTTAGTTTTTTTTTCTTTTTTCTTTTTGGTATGGTGTTTCTTTATTGGGAAAATAAATTCACTAATAGTTTTTCCTATTGATGCTAGACAGCAGATTTCTACTAAAAGAGATAAATTGTTTAATCCGTTGAAAAGTTATTTCTAATTCATGGTTTGGTTATAATAATTTCTGGTTTCATTAACTATGATAATAGGTAAGCCTGCATGGAGGACAAGTAGTTTCATGGAGGAATGAACAAGGGGAAGAACTTCTATTCACCAGTAGCAAGGTCTGTTGTTTACAAAATTCTTCTGCGCTTATACTTGCAGTAATGTTTGATTAGTTAATAGTCTTGGTATGTAATGTTTATTGTTTAGTTAGGTGAATTTCTTAATTTTTGGTTTAGGACAGTTTTCCTGCAAAGTGATATTCAACATCAACAATAAGGACCTCTTCCAGTCAAATGTTATCAGAACATGAATCTTCTTGCATAATGATTATTTTCTTCAACACATGTTTAATCAGGTTGACTGCCAAGCTGATAACAGTAGGAGAATGGAGTATCCTAGGAGCCCTTCTTTTCTTCTTCCTGTTTTTCATCTTGAATTGCATCTGGCTCACAAATTGCATTGTTAAGTTTGTGCACAGATCACTTGTACGGCTGTACTGTACTCCATGTTATCATTATCTCAAGCACCTGAACAACTTAATTTTGAATATGCTTTCTGGCTGTTTTGAAGAGTGTAGAGACTGCAATTTCATCAATCATCAACTATTGTTTAAATTTTACAACTTTGATTTCTAGGCTGATTATCTACGCAATGTTTCATCTGTTGTAGGCTATCTTCAAGCCCCCAAAAGCAATGAGGGGAGGGATCCCTATTTGTTTCCCTCAGGTACATTTGATCATTATCTTTTATATGTGCAAATGTCTTTCCATGATATATCTTGCTTATACATGCTGTTTAAATCCTCATGAAGTTCGGAAACTGTGGATCACTAGAGCAGCATGGTTTTGCTAGGAACAAGATTTGGACAGTTGATGAGAATCCTCCTCCTTTGCACCCTAATGATTCCAATGGGAAATCCTTCATTGACCTACTACTTAAGCCATCTGAAGAAGACCTGAAGTGCTGGCCCCATAGGTGTGAGCTGGAACACTTTTGAATTCCTTATTGATATTTGAACGGAAAAAGTTTGAGTTCTGAATAACTAAGGTTTTAATTGAACTTAATAGTCACTTAAGAATTTTGGTATTTATACACAAACATCTATTTAAGAATTTTGATAATTTACAGTTTACACAGTCACACGCATGACACATCTATGTAAACTCTGAACTTTACATCTTTGCTCGAACCTAAATAACTTATCTTCTTCTTTGTTTCAGTTTTGAGTTTCGTCTTAGGGTGACACTTGCAACAAATGGAGATTTGGAACTCATATCAAGAGTTCGGAACATCAATGGCAAACCATTTAGTTTCTCATTTGCATATCATACTTATTTATCAGTTTCCGACATAAGGTACAGATGGACTATTTCCTGAACTTGAAATGACACCTAAAAGGGTAGTACAACCAAGTCATATATGATAATGTGAACCAAACCAAAGGCATCAGACATTCAGTTCCACATATTTTGAGGAGCAAGAAAGAATTTTATTTTTATTTTTATGTGTTAGAAACTAATTTTCCAAAAACTATTGACAAGTAAGCATATTGCAAGAAGTTTTTTCTTCTCTTGCATAAGAATTGAATTTAAATTTCAGTCAACAACAGTTTCTTATCGAATTTCTGTCAAAGATTATTATTTCTGCATACGTTGCACTTGCTGAAATCTATAAACCTCTAGAATCTTATTTTTTCTGAAAACTATTAACAAGTAAGCATACTGCATTAGGTTTTACATAACTGATACGCTTGTTAGAGTCTATAAACCTCTAGAACCTTAGAATTTTGTACAAACTATGATTAGTTTAGCCTATTGCTTATAGTTCTTCTCTTGCTTAGAACTTGATGTGAATTTCAACCAATAGTTTCTTAGCGAATTTCCACCCAAGATTATTAGTCATTTATATGTTGCACTTGTTGGAATTTATGAACCTGTAGAATCTTATACATAAAATTCTTCAGCCTGTTGTAATGAAGTGTATGCTTCCTGATAGAGATATTCACTGGAATTATATGAATGTCAAATTAACCTCAGTGAAGTGAGAATAGAAGGACTGGAGACACTTGACTACCTAGACAACCTTTGCCAAAGAGAAAGATTCACAGAACAAGGAGATGCCATAACTTTTGAATCTGAGGTATATCTATCGTACAACAACTGCCATGTGATCATGTGAATAGACCTATTTACATTTACTATCTGATTTTGTTTGGCAGGTAGATAGAGTTTATCTTAGTTCTCCTAATGTAATTGCAGTACTAGACCATGAGAGAAAACGAACTTTTGTCATACGCAAGGAAGGATTACCAGATGCCGGTAAGCTTCATTTGCAAAAATGTGCATATTCTACCAACATATACACCAAATGTACATGTCTGCTTATGTTACACCAAATTTCTACGTTTTGCTGTAACATTTTGGTTGTGAACAGTGGTATGGAATCCATGGGAGAAGAAGTCAAAAGCTATGGTGGATTTTGGTGATGAGGAATATAAACAGATGCTGTGCGTGGATGGAGCAGTAATAGAGAAACCTATAACCTTGAAGCCAGGTGAGGAATGGAGAGGGCGTTTGGAGCTGTCGGTTGTGCCTTCAAGTTTTTGCAGTGAACACTTTGATCTCCTATGATGAGGATTCTGAAGATTGGTATAAGCTTCTAGTTATTTGCTGTCTCATTGCGTAGGATGTTTTGCTTCAAAGTTGTCTGTTGTCACATGCAACTGTTGTCTGTTGTATTGATCAAATATTATTTACTGTTTTTTTTCTTTTTTCCTTTTCATTTTCCTCCTAAAATTTCTTTACGAAGTACCACAATAGATGTAGATAAGCAGCCTTCTGCTGCAAGTGTGCAACTTTGATTTCCTGTTATTTTGTTTGACTTTGTTTTTCCTTTTTTGATCATCGCATGTTGACTTAGATCAACCGATCTACAAATCTAGTTGTTGTTGTTATTATTATTATTAACTTGGGTTAGTTATTGCAATGGGCTCAAGTAGTTCGGGTATGGGCTTTAGGCGCAGAGCCAAGCCTTTTTACCTTCAAAGATAACAGAACACTTGTCTACTTTTTCTTTTAAAAAATATATATATGATTTTTTTAATTTTTTATTGAACTTTTTTTTTTTTTTGCTTCAAAAAAATGCATTAGAAAATTTTCGAAAAAAATTCAAATCAATGGGATTAAATTACGAATTAATTATCACATCGATTTGGATATTGAATCCGATTTTCATAAAATTGGTCTTAATAACAGCCAATTTTGGTCCACAAGGGGGTAATAAAATCATATTATTTTGCGTCATAGAGTAGGAGGTAATTTAGGGAACCCTCCTCTCTTATATTGTGCCATTTGTAAAAACAATGTCGTTTCTGAAAACGACAAAGCTATTGGATAACGGCAGAGGAGAGAGAGTACTCCTAATCCCACGTGGACCAACATGTAGCATTCAACTCCTCCTTTGGACACTTCTTCTCTTTCGAGTGGCTCTCCTTTTATCAACTCCACCTTTGGTCTTAACACGAAATTTTTTTTGGCTAAATTACACACAAAAGAATAAAACCTTAAAATTTGCACAGTAAGTTTTATAATAAATTTTATCTCGGATAAACTGTATTTTATTTCAAACCTATATAATTATAATATAAAATAATATTATAGAAAACACTACTTTATTTCAAACCTATATAATTATAATATAAAATAATATTATAGAAAACACAATGGAGCTGATGTGAAAAAAAATTATCGCATGTGTATATAAATAAAAACGGCGTCATTTTACACATCATATTACTTCTCCCATATAAACTAAAATGATACTAACCACTATTTTTTCAAAATAAATTCCGTTATAACACAGTTTATTCCTTTCTTAGTCAAAACGGTAACATTTTGGTTGTTATACCCATGTGATAATTTTTCACATCAGTTTCGCTATATTTTCCACTCATTGTTTTATATTTTTAATATTTTTCTATATTATTGTCACGTAAACTCAGAGTGAGATACAATTCACTCGAGGCAATATTTGTTAAAATTTAAAATATATCTAATTAAACTCAAATTTTTAAAGAATTAGTTATAATTGTCATAACGAGCAAAATTCATGTTTTTTTTTTGTAATTTAGCTAAAATTTTTAGGCAAAATGAGTTTAGCACAATATCCGTAAATTAATTTTTAGTTCAATTGTAAAATAATATATATTTTATTATTTTATTTTTATTAATTGAAATAAATACTATATATATATATATAAATTAATTAATTGGTTGATTGAGCTTCTTTAAGAATTTTTCATTTACCGTATTGCATAAATATAATAAAACAAATAATTAAGCATCTTATTTTTTCAGTATATATTATAGAGGTTGTGCATTGAATTTAAATTTTTATCTTGGTAAGTTTGTGATTAATGTTTCAATTGAACTAGCAATCGATTAAGTATGTGCCTTGTTAATATAGTTACCATTTCAACCAAAATTTCCTTTTTTTTCTCGTTTAAATTAGTTTGTAGTCAGGTGAATTTCACCCACTATATTTCAATTATATAATTCGTAATAATTCAATATCTGAAAAATTATTTGTAACACAAAAGTACTCAAATTATGTAAATTATAATAACTCAGTATCTCAAAAATTATTTGTAATACAAATGTACCTCAATTTTTATTTTGTGACACCAAAGTACTTCAACTTTTGTTTTGTAACAAAATAATACTTCTGTCTTTAACTGTTAGTCTCTCTTACATATGTGGATATGAGATAAATTTCAATTTCGCTAACTGGATATTACAACTAATTTTGTTTTTATTAAAATTTATCTAGATATTTCATGTCATACTTCTGTTAGATAGAATAAGGGAGTTTTTGAGATTGCTGTTGAGTGTTCCAAAAACATGTTTTGATTTTTTTGATTTAATTGATTAGTTTTTTTAATTTTTTATGAATTTTTTTAAAATATGTTTCTGAAAAAAATATCTATTCATCTGTATCTACTAAAAATAGTTTTTAAAATTCAAAAAAAATTAAATATACAAAATTTTTTTTCGAAAAATATTTTTTCCAAATACAATGCTAAATAAGTCTTGATAGCTGAAAACATAAGTACTATTTAGTTATAAAATAAAAGTTAAAATATTTTTATATTACAAATAATTTTTGAAGTAGCGAGTTGTTACAATTTATATAATTAAAGTACTTTTGTATTATAAATAATATTTAAGATACTGAGTTATTATTTATATAATTGAGGTATCGTGGATGAAATTCACCCGATTGTAGACAATTTGTTTTGCTAGTGGTAACTTGTTAGCTGTTACCTCTCTTGTAAGCAACCCTGAAGGAAAATGCTCTCTCACCAATTTTCAGTGCAATGAATTTTGTTATTACTATTAGTTATTGAAGTTAAGGTAACACCACATGAACATCATTAATGATCCAAAATTACACTCACGTGAATAGCAAACTCGAACTTAATATGTCATAAAATTAATCAATTAAACTGTGATTTGATTGATATTTTCGAATTTATATGAATTAGAAGTTTTGAATTCGATCTTTATTATTACTGTCTACCAATATTAATAAGAATATATTATTTTTAAGATGGATGCAAAGAGTCCATGGCTCACTGGATCACCTAAAGAAAAATAGTTGTCGTAAAATTAATTTATTATACGATATATTACATACACAAAAAATAAAATTTTTTTAAGTAAATTCTTCTTATTATAAGCACTCACTTAGAACTTAATTGCATTTTAAAATCAAATTAAACCTTTCAATATTTTTAATTTTATCGTTAAAACAAACTTTAGTTAGTTAAAACAAAACAATGGCAGAAGTGGATACACAACTATGGTAAGATTTTATGGTTAAAAGGAAGTTAAAGATGAGGTTATTAAACAAAGTAATTATTAAAAAACTACAAAATCTACCGGTTGGGATTAACTTAATTGACGCATCAATCAATCATCAATCAATGGATGACTAAAATGCAAAGTTTTAAATTTAATACCCAACTTCGACCATGATGTATAAAAAAAAAAACTAGAAAATCGATACGAAGCGTCAAAAAACTTCCTGCTGGCAGAGAGGGAAAAGAGATAGGTAGACGGATGGACCTTCTGAACGGCAACCCTCCTCCGGCCATAGAAGAAGATAGGGTGACGAAAAAAGTTAAACTAAGAGATCAGAATAATGAATGAAGGGATTACAAATCCATGTTAATGTCGGGTTCGGTTATGGAGGCTAATAATGTAACTGTAGATCCAGGGGATGTTACCATTGATAGAACAGGAAAAATCCCACGAGTCACTCTTGCTCCAAAATTGAAAGAGAGGCTTGAAAAGACTCTAGAGAGAACAATTATTGTTAATCTCTTGGGGAAGAACGTTGAATACAGAATGTTGAGCAATAGAATTAGAAACATGTGGAATGTCTCAGATGCTAAGGTTCTTGAAATTGGGAGGGGCTTCTTCTTAGTTCAATTCACAAGTGACTGTGATTTCCAACATGCTTTATTGAATGGCCCATCCGTAATTAATAGTGAAGAATCTTGTTCTTGAGATAAGACTGCAAATGGTGCTCTTTGGATTCTTGATATGATGAATTGTCAGAGGCTCCCATTCTTACATTACATTATTAAAATTTGAAAACTGAAATTAAGGAACACATTGGTGTCGGATTTGGTTAGAAGGGGAACTTATTTTGGTGAGTGATTGAAAATTCCCCCCTAACTAATACTTATCGATCTATCTGCCTCTGAAACTTCTTCTTCTTCTTCTCTACTTCCTCCAAAATGCTGCATGTCTCTGCATTTTTTATGTTTTAGTTATTATTTTTACCTGCGCAACTCTGTCTTTAATTAGAATAACAACAATAATTAAAAAATAATAATTGCTTTGAGTCGGGCTCAGGCTAGGTTCAAAACTAGCACGTCCAAACCCGACTTGAGCTGGTTTTGCGCTGAGCCCCATACAACAAATGCCTTGCCTAAACTTGGGAAAAATGGCGGGTGGATTAACTAGACAGTTATCCACTTACATAGCTAAACTAAATCTAATATACATGCTTTATCATCTATAGTCTAGACTTTCAGTTTTTATTATCATTAATTTTGTGAACTTTTCTCATATTTTTTTTTCTAGCTATTCATTTTTATTAAATAAGAAATGTTGATTCTTTGCTGTACTTTTTTTATCAATTTATTTTTAAAATAAATAGTTATTTTATATAGATCTAAATTTTTATTTTATTTGTTTGTAACTTCGCCATCTTATTACAACATTTAGTCTACAGTCGTCTTGTTACTCTATTTTATTTTTCATCACATTATTACAATATTTTATTTTTTTTTATAAGTAATTCAGACGGACAAAACATATTCAATCCGACAGAGATAATAATCGAATTATTGTCATTAATATGCTGCATAATTAGAGTCATAAATATTCTGGTCACTCTATTTTTATTGAATTTGTAAATTTTAAACCGATTTATTATGTTATTAATTTGAGTGCAATGAATTTTTCATTATTTCATACTTTTTAAATTTTAGTAGATTTATATCTATATTTTTATCGCTAATTTTAATTAATGTAATTATATTTTTTTAAAATCATTAATTTTGTAAAATCTTTTTGTACTTCATTATCAAAGTAAACGCATGTATTAAATGTTTCTGGCATATTTCATCACAATATTGTAATTTTCACAGCAATCAGTCATCAGGCTCCTTTCTTTAAAAAGACACAAACAGACACACACACACACACACGCATATATAATGGAATCCGTGATAAAATTTAAGGGAGCTTATATGGTGCATCCGGTATAAATTACACTTAGTGTTTTAGGATTATTGAATCATCAACTTTTAATCTCAACCATTCATTATCAACATATGAAATTAAAAATTTATAATTCAATAGTTTTAAACATCCGGTATAAATTACACTGGATGTACCATAGAATTACTCAAAATTTAAAAGGTAGGTATAAGATTTTTACCAATCATGATGGAAGAGTCATCTACTATGGCCCAAAAAAGGAAATGTTTGCTTGGTTTGTTGATATATACATAAACCCTAAGTTGATGATTACTCTATTATTTATTTCTATGTAACACATTCGAAAAACAAATAAAAATTTGAAAAATAAACCATTGACTCAGACATTTAAAATCGAAATTTTGGTTATATACACCTTCCGGAAAACCGAACCAGAAGGAACCGGACCCTTGACAATTGAAGGGTTAAAGTAAAGTCCAACCCAGAAATACAAATTACCCGGTTGAATTAAAACGTCAAGTGGGTCCTACGAAAGGTCCAATCTCACATACGAAACAAACTACAGCCGTTCATCAGAAAGAAAAGGACCATCATCTGCATCAGGAAGGGCCCCAATCTCAAATCCTTGTCAGCGTCCAGAGCCGGATTCCCGGAGGTGGACCCCCCCTGCGTCTGTCATCCTCTTATTAATTACTTACTAATTAATTTAATATCTATTTGATCTCTTTTTTCTAGTCAGTACGTTTATGTTGTGTTTTTCTTGCTCTCTCAAACAGAGGCGATTCTCGAGGTTTGTCCATGGCTTCCAAGCGGATTTTGAAGGAGCTTAAGGATCTCCAGAAGGATCCTCCTACCTCCTGCAGTGCTGGTATAATTCTTATCTGTATTAATTTATATTTATACATCTGTTTATGCGCAAGCTTTCTCATCAGACTCTATCTTGGTTTTGTTTCTTTCTTTTTTTTTTTTAATCTGTGTTTCTGCTTGTTTTCACATGTGAGGCTGTTTGTAAAATTGATTATTTGTGTTATTCGAATGATTTTTTGCGCATGCCCCTTTGATTGGAAGCTGTCGAAATAAGGGGGAAAAAATATTCTGAGCAATCTGATCTATTTTATGGATGACTTTTTAGATAGGCCAGCCCTGATTGTCACTGTTGATGTCATTTATCCGTAGTTGTGCTTAAAACTTTGATAATTATGTTGTTTAGTTGATTGAGCCTTGCAGTGTGTTTTTTAATAGAGTTCGCTGGAAAAAACTGCGATTCAAGCTACTTGGAATTTTGGATAAGTGAGTAACATGTCAATAATTGTACAGTGATTGATAACATTATACAACAAATTGAACTGGGGACTAGTTTGTGAAAGGGAGAAGTAAAGCTAAACTGAATCGTAGTACATGTAACATGTATCTAGTAAAATGTGGAAAAGATACATTAAGAGAAACTTACTAAATATTGATGTTTCAATTTTTTGATAGCAATGATATAAGCCTTTATTCTCTTCTTGCTGATTATGAAGCATCTTTTGATGATTTTGGCTCCTTTCCAAAGAAAAAAGAAAGTTCTTCTTCCTTTCTGTATTCTTTAACCGATAAATGGTTGTAAGACCCTTAATTATAAGACCTAGCCCATAGAGTGGCTCCATCTAGGAACTGGATCGATCGGTCAATAGGTTGCTTAGCGGTTGAATTCGTGAGTCAATTAAATTAGATGGAAAAAAGAAAAATTGAAACTACCTAATTCGTTTATGTTTTTATCAGTGCATCCGCATTGTTCTATTTGTATAACTCAACTTTAATTTGCCAACACAAGTATACACTTGATTAAAACATTCTTAAGTACAAATAAATGAAGATCATGTGACTATCATTGACCATTTTTACAGTCGAAGTTGTTTATCATTGACTATTCGACAGTCAAAATGGTTTATGTATCTTGATATCTGTTGAGATATCTGAAATTATGATTTTAGGCTAGATATATGCCCATATTTCTAGGCTAGATATCTATAATTATTTCCTTCCTTTTTTGTATTTGATTTTAGTTCCTATTTTGTATCTTACACTTTGTATATATACACCCATTAAGCTTGAGGGAATAATCAAGCTGAGAAATTCCGACTTCACGTTACTCTTCTCGTCGTTTTCTCTCTTCTTTCTCATGGTATCAGAGTCTTAGGGTTTCTTCTTCTTTCTTTTTCGTTTTTCTTTCTTTCTTTCTTTCATTACTGTTCATAAGGCCCACTACCGTCCGAGCTCCCAAAGTCTCACAGCCACTGTTCCTAGAAGCGTTGGACGTCGACCAGCTTGTTGGTCACGTTTCCGTTATCAGAATCGTACGTGTGTGAGTACATGCACTATCTCAAGCTTTCGCTAGACTTCCATGCGCCAGCGCGTGCGCCTATTTCAAGCCACCATTTTTTTGCTACACATTCCTCTTCCGATGGTACCATCTGTTCTCTGTTTTGACTTCATCTCCTATTTTGACATCACAAGTAGTACCGTTTTTTGTCAGATTTTTCAGTCTCTTTCAATATGTCTGACATTCCAAGTTTTCTAAAACCTCTTATTTCCTCTATTTCTAGTTCTCCAACCATTACCACTGTTAAACTACAAGGCATCGATAATTATGTTTCATGGGCAATATCTGTTGAATTGTGGTTTATGGGTCAAGGATACAGTGATCACTTAGAAAAAAATGCTAGTGAAATTGATGACAAAAATAGGGCTACATGGATTAAAATTGATGCTCAATTGTGTAGTTTAATGTGGCATTCTCTGGAGCCAAAATTGTTGACCCCTTTTCAATCTTGCAAAAGCTGTTACAAAGTCTGGACTAAGTCTAAGACACTGTATACTAATGATATTTAACGCATTTATAAAGTTGTGTCTAACCTTGTCCACTTGCAATAAAGTTTTCAGGATTTGGCTAGCTACCTAGGATAGGTTGAAACTTTGAAAGACGAGTTTAGTTTTTTTTATGTCATTTTCTGGCAACATTACTGAACAGGAAAAGTAGAGAGACAAATTCTTTATGGTGTTAGCATTGATAGGACTCCGAGAAGATTTGGCTTCAATACGAGATCAGATTCTTGCCAGTCCAGTGATTCCTACTTTTGAGGAAGTGGTTGCTCGATTACTTCGTATCTCCTCCACTAATCTCGAAATTGAGTCATCTATTCTAGCTAAACATCAAAATAACCAGCAGGGAGATAACCAAAAAGGGAAAGGGAAAGGGTCCAAATTTCATTGTACCCACTGTGATAAAGGAGGTCACACTTGTGACACTTGTTGGGCCCTTCATGGTCGAGCTCCCAGGAATATTGAGAATAATCGAATTGCTTTCATATGGTTAAATCTCTAAGAGGTGGGATCCTTCCTCTACCAACTACACAAGCTCAAGGGTCTAATTCAATTACATTGACCAGTGCTGATTATGATGAATATTTAAGGTATCAAGTATTGAAACAATAGTCATCTTCTTTTGTGGTCTCGATTGCTCAATCTAGTAATTATTTTTCTTACCTAACACAATCTTCATCCAGTGGATCTTGGATCTTTGATTCTGGTGCCTCAAACCACATATCTGGTAATAGAAATCTTTTCTTTACTTTCCACTCCTATTCCATCTACAGTTAACTTGGCTAATGGATCTCAAACATTGATTAAAGGAGTAAGAGAAATTAAACCTCTCTTCTATTCCTTTAGTCTCTGTCTTATACGCTCCAGAATGTCCCTACAATTTAATTTTCATTAGTGAAATTTCCAAACAACTTAATTGTAGAGTAATATTTGATTTTCATTCTGTTTCTATGCAGGATCGGAATACAGGGAAGATGATTGGCGAAGGGCATGAGTCAAATGGATTATATTATCTCACTTATCCTGCAACACCTATTGCCTTTACCGCTTCCCCTTCAGTTGATCTTCTCCATAACCGCCTGAGTCATCCTAGTCTTTCCCAATTTCAGAAGATGGTTCCTTGTGTTTCAAAACTGTCTTCCATTGAATGCGAGTCGTGTCCACTTGGGAAACATACTCGTAGTTCTTTTCGTAAGAGAATGAATAATAGAGCTTATATGTTTGGCATTGTTTATTTTGATATATGGGGTCCAAGTCATGTCAGTGCAAATTTGGATTTTCAGTACTTTGTTACTTTCATTGATGACTATTCTCGTTATACTTGGTTATTTTTAATAAAATCTAGATGAGTTGTTTGCTATTTTTCAAAATTTGTGTTGAAATTCAAAATCAATTTGGTGTTTCAATTAAAGTATTACGTAGTGACAATGTACGAGAATATATGTCTCTTTTCAGGAATTCATGGCTTCTCGGGGAATTATTCACCAATCTTCTTATGCATATACCCCTCAGCAAAATGGCATAGTTGAAAGAAAGAATAGACACCTCATTGAAACAACCTAAACTAAGCTTATCCACCATCATGTTCCACTTCGTTTTTGGGGAGATGCTGTCCTAACTGCGTGCTATCTAATCAATCGAATGCCCTCAACAATTTTGCAAAATCAAAGTCCTCATTCTATTTTATTCCTAGGTCAACCATCTTACCTTCTTTCTACTCGTGTGTTTGGATGCATTTATTTTGTTCATAATCACACCTCTAGTAGGGATAAGCTTCATCCCAAATGCATTAAGTGTCTTCCTAGGATATTCTTGCCTACACAAAGGTTACAAATGCTATGATCCAATAACTAACAAATATTTTATCTCAGCAGATATAACCTTTTTCGAGTCATCTCCTTTTCACTAACCACAAACCAAACAGACATACTAGAAGCTCTTCCAGTAGTCATTCTTCCCATTTTGAACACACCATCACCGTGCCCTAAACCATTACAAGTTTACTCTAGAAGATTTATGCATACTTCTGATGTTCCTTTTACAGGCATAGATCAGATATATACTCCAAGTGACTCATCTCCTTTGCCACCAGCTTCTCCAACACCGATCATATCCCAAACAGAAGATGAGAAGAACCCATTCCACCTATTGCTATCAGAAAAGTTATTCATTCTTCTCGTAATCCTCATCCTATTTATAATTTTTTGAGTTACCATCGCCTATCTCCTTCCTACTATGCTTTTGTATCCAATTTATCTACTATGACTATCCCAAAAAGTGTTAGTGAAGCATAGGAACATCCAGGTTGGCAACAGGCTATGGTTGAGGAAATGGATGCTATTCTTGCTAATAATACTTAGGAGTTGGTTCCTTTAACATCTGGAAAATCTGTAGTTGGTTGTCATTGGGTTTATGCAATGAAAGGTTGTCCTGATAGCAAGATCAACAATTCGAAAGCTTGTTTGGTTGCCAAATGATACACTTAAGTTTCTGGCCTTGATAATGGGTATACCTTTTCTCCAGTTGCCAAGATTGCCTCAGTTCAGCTCCTTATTTCTCTTGCTGCCATGCACCATTGGATTATTTATCAACTGGACATTAAAAATGCCTTCTTACATAGAGACTTGACAGAAGAAGTCTATATGGAGCAACCACCAGACTTTGTTGTGCAGGGAGAGTCTGGATTAGTCTGTCAACTGCAAAAATCTATTTATGGTTTGAAACAATTTCCAAGGGCATGGTTTGGACGGTTTAGCACTATTGTTCAAGATTTTGGGATGCATAGAACGAAGCAGATCAATCAGTATTTTATCGTCATATAACTCATGGCAAATGTATGTATCTGGTGGTATATGTGGATGATATTGCCATAACAAGTGATGATCATGAATGAATTGTCTAACTCAAGCAACATTTATGCAATCACTTCCAGACTAAAGATTTGGGGAAGTTGAAATATTTTTTAGGCATTGAGGTGGCAAAGTCAAATACAAGTGTTGCTATTTCACAAAAGAAATATGCCTTGGATATTTTGGAAGAGACAAGGATGTTGGGTTGCAAACCTGTGGAAACTTTTATGGATCCAAATGTTAAACTTGTTCTAAGACAGGGGGAGCCACTAAAAGATCCTGGACAGTATCGGAGATTGGTGGGAAAACTCAATTATCTCACCATCGAGCTCGGATATTTCTTTTGCAGTAAGTGTGGCTAGTGAGTTTCTTCAAGCCCCATGTGATAGCTATTGGGATGCAGTAATACCGTATCATTTGATATATCAAAGGATATCCTGACAAGGTCTGTTGTATGAAGATAGAGGACATACACTGATTGTTGGGTATTCGGATGCTGATTGGGTTAGTTCTCTTTCAGACAGACAATCCACTTTAGGATATTGTCATGATTGGAGGAAGTTTAATATCATGGAAAAGTAAAAAGCAATATGTTGTAGCAAGATCAAGCGCTGAAGCAGAATATCAAGCCATGACCTTAGTTACTTGTGAACTTGTTTGGTTAAAACAATTACTTCAAGAATTAAGGTGTGGAGGTTTCGGTCAATGAAATTAATTTATGATAATCAAGTAGCCTTACATATTGTTTAAATCCGGTCTTGCATGAAAGAACAAAATACATTGAGATAAATTGTAATTTTATCAGACAGAAGATCGAATCTGGCAGCATTGCCACTAGCTTTGTGAATTCAAATGATCAATTGGTAGACATTCTTACTAATGCCCTAAAAGACCTCGAATTGAATATATATGTAACAAGTTAGGAGTATATGATATATATGCTTCAGCTTGAGGGAGAGTGTTGAGATATTTGAAATTATGGTTCTAGGCTAGATATCTGTAAATATTTCCTTTCTTTTTTGTATTTGATTTTACTTCCTATTTTGTATTTTACACTTTGTATATATACCCATTAAGTTTGAGGGAATAATCAAGCTAAGAAATTCAGATTTCACTCTACTCTTCTCTTCGTTTTCTCTCTTCTTTCTCAATATCCCAAACTGATGAATTTCAATATCTAAATTGATGGTCATAGTAGGAGGCACCATTCAATCACATCCAATTTCTGATTTTAAAAAATTACCCTTTATAATTGCATTTTATTCATTACCAATAAAGAAGTGAAAGCATCTTGGATGGCTCATTTGATGACATTTATGGATGTGACCGCCAAAGTTATTTAAATTGGATATCTTCTTTGTTTCATCATTTGATATTCATGAAAGATGATTTACACTTTTTGTAGTAGTTATTTTGTGTTGTGGATGAGCTAAGACTTCTCAAGTTCTCAAATTGTTGGAACTAAAACAAAATTTGGAAAACAGACTAGCGAGTATAACAACCAAGAGAAATGAATTTGCTGATAAGCTTTTAAATGTGATGAGGGTTATTGTTTTCAATGGAGTAACAGGTCAACAAAAACCTCACTAGATAAAGTGAATAACATTGAGCATCTTCCTTTTTCTTTTTTCCTAGTTCGATTATAAACCCTGCCTGTTCTAGTGTGGTCCACTTGAATTTGATTTGATTTGCCTGCCAAGGATGCAGAATATTGCTCAAAGGTGTTGTATTTGAACTTGATGAGTTCAATGTAGTTGGTAAAAAAAAAAAAGCTTATGAGCCAATAATGACCAAAGCTTGTCCTACATAAATTTGGCATACATGTGTACATATTAACATGGTTGAAAGATTACAGAATGTTTGCCTTTCAGCACTATGCCTTGTAATATCATGCATTTCGTATCTGTATGGCAGAAGCTATGCTCAATTGCCAATTACACGGTAAAATCTCTTTTTTTGGACTGGCCGGCCTCCGCAGAGTGTTAGACGTCTTAAATCCCGTGGGATATTCTTTTTTCTCCCAATATTTGAATGATATATTAGTATTAAGTTATGCTTAAATAACTCAGTTTTGTATTTCTAATAATATTTCTGGTGGAACTAAAAAGGAATGGCTTTAATCTGCTGTATACAGAGATTCATTTTGTGTGCATTAAGTATATGTTTCAGTCCTTAAGAAATAGGCATTCCTTGGCAGGCCCTGTAGCTGAAGACATGTTTCACTGGCAGGCAACAATAATGGGCCCCTCTGACAGTCCTTATGCTGGGGGCGTGTTTCTTGTTACCATTCATTTTCCTCCTGACTATCCTTTTAAGCCACCAAAGGTATGCCAATTTGAGTGTTCATTGTCGTTCTTCATCCTTGCACTTTAAATATGGTTGCTTCATAGATAACTCTATTATTGGAAATGCCTTGGTATATTAAAATCTCTTCCGCATTGAGTTCTGTTAAATTGGCCCTATAAGAAAATAGTAACAATTTGCGACTGAACATCAATGTGATCAAATTAACAAATGGAAGAATTTCTGTGGAACAATATATATTATATGGTGCTAGTAGTGGAGGTTGATAATAACGATTCTTGTTTGCAACCAGGGCATAAATTGTACCATTGCAACATCTTATCTAGAAGTCAACTATCACTATCACTAAGAAAAAGAAAACAGCTGTTATTTTGTTAGCTCAAGTATCACTATCAGTAGGAAAATATTAAATTATACATTACCTACTGATAAAGCAGAAAAAAAAAAAAGCGCCAGTACATAATGTGAGACTGGCACAACAATTTGTTTCATAATAAGTCTTAAAACTGCTGAGTAAATCATTAAAGTTGTATTAGATCGAAATAATGCTTGATGAAATAGAAAGGAGAATATTTATCCCAACCATATTAAAAGGGTATAACACAAACAGTGCTGCAGAATCCACCTGTCTGACTTGGTTGTGGTACCTAATAGTTGAAGCAAATCTCATCCTCCTTACTGTTTATAACCACTTGGCATTCTGAACCTGATGTGATGAAAACTTGAGCTGTTAGGTATATGTAGCTTCATTGGAGAAAATCTATATTTGTCAAGTTATGAAGCTTATTATTGCCAAAACGTACTGCATGTTAAATTACTAGTTATATATGTGCATAATTTATTGATTTCTGGTTGCCTTGACAGACTTTTTCTGATTTCTGGTGCTTGCAGGTTGCATTCAGAACAAAGGTTTTTCATCCTAATATAAACAGTAACGGTAGCATTTGCCTTGACATTCTAAAGGAGCAGTGGAGCCCTGCGCTGACGATATCAAAGGTTCTGACCTCTTACCGAGTTTTTATTGCCTAGTTCCAATTGGGTTTGAATTTTTTATAAACAAACTAAGAATGGCCTAACAATGGTTGGCAGTGTTGGCTTTTTGCCTAAATTTAATGGGCTTCTGAGTCAGGTAGGTTTCACCTATGCATTGTGCACTCAACTTTATGGTTGATGTGGCATGTTAAGTATGTAGTGTCCTAGACCATTGAGCTTTGGTATAGTGGTACTAAATTTGTAACCAAGGTTGTGATTTTGTGAGATCAAACTACTGTCAAATATCTATAGACCAAAAAACATGAAAATTTTACCGTCCTAGAGGCATATCCCATGGATATTAAGTATCCAATAGAAAAATGTTGTGCCTAGGATGTCTTTTGACCTGCAAATAGTCACGCACATAGTTTACATTCAAAAATTCAAATGATGGTTAGCATCTATGTAATTGATTGACTTGTTTGAAGTATAATTCTTCAAGGTCAAATATCCTGCCTCAGACTACTAAACTATAATAATTTTCTCTTGTTTTCCATTGAGTTTCTTCTGGTTCAGTTTTGTGTTTTTTTTTAAAAAAAAAAAACATTTGTTAACACTTCGTATTTTTCCTTAAAATGTTTGGCCCTTTTTACCCTCATGGGTCATATATCATCTCTGTTTTTAAGTAGGTGGGAAGGGTAATTGTTTTGTTTTTCAGGTGTTGCTCTCCATATGTTCCCTCTTAACGGATCCAAACCCAGATGATCCCCTCGTACCAGAAATTGCTCATATGTACAAGACAGACAGGCCCAAGTACGAGGCAACTGCTAGGAGCTGGACGCAGAAGTATGCCATGGGTTAGTTCACTCTGTACTCTGGAGATTTAGGAGGTCAGCCAATGATTGTTATGTATAAATGATGCGTGATGATATATTTATGAAGTCCCCAAGATAATGTAGGTTTGTTTCTGTGAAATTTGATATTGAACTGTGAAAGATCTGTCTGTTGATGTTCAGAATACCATTTGTTCAATATATATGAAGATTTAAATGAGTGCATATTCATGTAGAAATCATTTTGATGCTACATATTGGATCGATAATTCTGTATTCACTGTTGCATTCTTGATGTAGGGCAACTGCAGAACTATCTTTTACTAACAAATTGAATTTTCTGATCCATTGGGTACTTAGATTCGATTATTTGCTGGATTTCTACATTTTTAACTTGAGGTAATGCCCATTTATTATTAAAGACTATAAATGGTGTACATTGGGTGGGTAGCTTGTTGAAGAAGAGACGACAAGGCCAACGCATAGTAATTTTCTAGTGTTACTTGGTCTACTGTTCTATATGAAGCTATGGACCTCAAGGACGACAGCAATTATAGCCTGGGTTTAAAGTCGATTTCTATCATTATTATCTCATGCACCCCATATTTTCAACGAGTCTTCACCTGCACACTATTTACCCATGATCATGTATATCTATATTGATGAAGCCAATTTAAGAACACTGTATCAACATTTGATATTTAAGGGGTTAAGCTAATTTATTTAATTGATAGGATTAGATTTTTATTAAAATTTAAAAAGTGACATTGCAGTCCTCTAATCTTTGAGCATGATTAATATTTGGTTTGTTTTTCATTAACAAGAATACATGAAGATGGAGAGACTTCAGCAGCCTCTAATATATCGATCAGCTTTAAATCGCTCTAGAGGAGCACTACTATATATTATCCATAGAGAACAGAATTGAACGATCTGCAATACAACAATTATCGGGAGGTGGATCCCGGTGAGTAATGTGGCCACTGTATCTTATAAATACAAACTTCCCCCAGTGTGTCAAAATCAGAATATGCCCCATAAGTTAAATATATATATATATTTGTCAAAGAGTAACAGAACATTAAATTAAAAATAATAAAAATTGAGAGAAATAAGTAAAAGTCACGTGAAGGAAATGAACAGCTGACAGGAAACCAAATGAATGAGAAGGTCTTTTCCTTGTCACACCTACCGCTTTCAAGTATATCATCGCCGAATGTCTTGTCCATCCTTTGATTCCCAACTCTTTCATTTCATTACTATAATAAATCTTCAATATCAAAATAATAATAATAATAATCAGACCAAAAGAAAAACACAGTCGTATGGCTTAATCTCCTATAGGAGTAAAAAAAAAAAAATCCCCACACGGAATGATATCACCAACGTTTGGTTTCTCTCCTCCGGCACGTGACACGTATATCTATGGACTAGGAGAGAAAGTATTACCTTGACAGGGGAGGGGAGCGTAAAAGGGTCAAGGAACAAGATATTTCTTTACCGCCAAGGCCTCACTATCATGTCAATTGTTAAGTGTTAACTAACTAAAACACTGTACGTGGCACGAACCAGATAGCGCGTGAGAGTTGAAATTTTGCGAGTTGAATCAGCCTATTTATCCTGCAATTAACAAACTAATTAGATTTTTCAAACTATGTTAATGAATAATTAATAATGATAATGATAAAATTAAGGAATTAAAAAAGCAAACAAATCCATCCCTCTAAGGATTCTCCTATAAAATAGCTATTCTTGGCTTTTTGACTCTTCTACAACTGAATGCTTCTCCGTCCCTCCTCTAATCTTTACTAATTTCAGTTTCCAGATTACTTTCTCTCGTGTTGGATGTTATTCTCTCTTCAAATCTGATCCACGGGGATGGAGATGAAACGTTTTTCAGTGAAGTACACTGAGCATAAAACGTTTACCGACAAATTTGTTAAAGGGAGAGCCAATGAATCAAATGCGACGAGAATCGTTCGGATTTCTGTTACCGATGGAGATGCGACGGACTCGTCCAGCGACGAGCATGAGCAGGACGGAATCAGTCATCCTCACCCGCAGCGTGTCAAGAAACATATAAATGTGATTAAACTAGAAGATTGTGTGAAATATGAAAGAGCATTGCCAAAATCAGAGCTTAACAGATCACAAACACCAAGAAAAACTTCGAGAAATCAAGTTTATTATCCGGAGGGGAAAAGATATCGCGGCGTTCGACAGAGACCGTGGGGAAGATTTGCCGCTGAAATTAGGGACCCACTCCGGCGAACGAGGATATGGTTAGGAACATTTGACACGGCGGAAGAAGCCGCTTTGGTGTATGATAAGGCCGCAATTAAGATTAAAGGACCGGATGCTCTCACCAATTTCATAAAACCGCCGGTTCCGCCAGATGTTAATATTGCTGCAATTTGTGGGTATGATTCGGGTAAGGAGTCTCACAGTCTTAGTTCCCCAACCTCTGTTCTTAGGTTTCAATATAATGAAGAAGCTGGGAATGGGGCACAAGTTGTGGAAACTGAGCAGAAGTCAGATCAAGAAATGAAGAGAAGAGATTGGAGCCCTCTTAGGGAAGAGTGCTTTGAAGAGTATCTTGATTTTGAGAATCAAACTCCAATATTTTTGGAAGAATGTAGCATACCAGATGCTCTCATAACAGATGATAATCTTGCTGATATTTCTGTCCGTTTAGATGAGGATTTCGGGTCTTGTTTATGGGACGTAGATACGTACTATTAATTAGGGGTCTGAAGCCTTCAAATTTGGCTATGGAGTTCTTTCTTTTTCTGGTAAATTCCCAGCGGGGTTTTGGATACTTCCCTTGCTTTTAGTTTATTTTAGTCTCACTGTTTTTCTTTCTCCTGTGGGCAAAACTTCTTTATTTATCTCAGAAATGCAAATATATTATATTATATATTGTATAAATGAGTTTTATTTTATTTTATTTTGTAAATAGTCCAATTTAAAATTTGAATGGGAGACCTCATATCCACCTTCCTAATATTACTAAACTAAAGCTTATAATTTATATAAAAGATTTTTTTAATTCTTCATATTCTGTGGTTTTTGGATTATAATTATTAGTTTTTTTTAACAAGTTAGTTTCTTTATTCCTATATATATATATATAAACAAGTTAGTTATTTTATTTTATAATGGGTATTTTCAGAGATTTGTGAGCTGACTGCTTGTTTGGCTTGATTTCTTAAGATTTTACGATATTTTGTATTACAAAAAATTTAGATATTTAGGAGTAATTTGGTATTATATTGGCGCGGGGACTACAAAAAAATGTTGCCTGCCAAGTGGCTAAAGTGGGTTTGCATGTTCTACGGTTGGGCACCATGGGCACTTGATCACTATTTGCATTCCGTTACCCATTCTCTTTGCTCCTTTTTCTTAACCCATCACCAAAATTCTCAATGTTTGGCTTTTTCCTGTCTAATTCATAGCCCGTTATCACAATTCACTGAAATTTAGAAATATTTTTTGTTGGTTAAAATTGGTTCTATTAGTCTAAACTTGATCTTATTGATGAAATTGGGAAATAATTATAACCAAATTAATTTTACAGTTTTGAATATCATATGTAGAAGGTTTATTGTTTAATTACGAGGTTCCGACTTTGAAAATAAAACGAGACAAAGAGACCCTCCACAAGATCATGTCTGGTCCACTGATATTGGGCAAGTGGGGTTGTTGGGTGAAGAGTGAAAGACCATTAAAATTCAAGGAAATTTCTCACTTTTGCTTCTTGTCTTGGGCACGAGAAACCAAGACATGAAAAAAAAAAAAAATGAAAAAAGGGTCCTACTCAAGCAAATCTTGGGGAAGGGAGGCTACTTAGTTGCCTAGACTTTGGCTTTCTTTTCTTAGATTCCAATTCTTCCAATATTTTTTTTTCTTCTGCTTATTCGACTATTGTAAAATATTTATATTTTATTTATTTATTTTATATAATTTATAGTAAAAAATATAAATATTTTATATTAATCAGAATAAATTGAAAAAAAAAGAAGAAAAAATATCATTTATCATCGAATACAAATACCGGCGTCCTTGAATCTCCGGGAGAAGAGGAGTGTGACTTTTAACTGTAGCTATACAGTCAAAGATTTCGAAAAGGACGGATTGTAATTTGGCATTGCAGGCTTTACTTGTAGGTAAAACAGAGACCCACATTTGCAACTTGCAAGCCTGTGAAAGAGAGTTAACTTGCAAAATTTCAAGCTTGCGAATTGAAATCTACTTTCACACTCCCCCAATTTTTATGCATAATAGTAACAATGACAAACCACCAGGCCTGATTTTTTCAAATTCAGTGTTTTGCCAGTTTTTGTCCCCACCTTTTCTGTCTTCTTTTCATTTCTAGATGAGCAATCCACAGCCGTTTTTGGTTCTTTTGCGGTTTATATAGATTAAATACATGGGTTTGCAAATATTAAACATGCCTCATTTTTCACCCAAAAACAGTTAGATGCGATTCTTTCGATTTAATAAGACTTTTTGAATATGAATTTTGAGAATACATTTATTTTAAAATTTTTGTGAGAATAATTTGCTGCTCTTCGGATAGTTATAGCTCGATAAAATATAAAGTGAGGATATTTGTAATTTTTTTAAAAAAAAAAAAAAAAAAAAGAGAATAAACACTTTTAAAATGCGAGTAAATATAATGCTTTTTTATGGGCTTGTATTAGGATGAATTTAAACTAAACTGCAGTATAATGAGTCGTAAATACTCAATGATTCGTAAAAAATGGTTCTGCCATTTCCATGATGGGGAATGGAAGCAGTGAAATTGAACCTATAGGTTGAGTTGGTTAAATATGAAGAAGCAAAATGTCAAAGTTATGAGGCGGGCAGAGCAGAGCAGCCAATAACGGCCAAAAAGATGAAGAAAGAAACGAAACAAATCCCAGTAAATTTTCAGCGAAAGGACAATAGAATCAAAGTTATTGATTTCATTTTTTGGTTCGTCCGGCCGGATTCCGCCATTAACCGTTATACTCTCTTTCCCTATCTTCCGCCTCTATCCTACAAAGGATTCAAATGCATAGACAGAAAGGATCAATTGGCAGAAAAATAGAAAAAGAAAAAGAAAAAAGGTATTTAGTAGAAAAATCGAGGAGAGAAAGAAAGCAAATAAACAACATATTATTTTCAAAATACTCGAGATGACTGATATCTTTTTCACTCACGTGAATAACATTGTCTATATATCCAATTTTTTATTATTATTTTTTTTCTAATTTAAAGTATGTAGAATAGAACTTCCAAGTACATCAAATCACTTTCTCAAAAGTATTACTTCATATGATATTCTCATAACCCAGATGAAAATTTATTATTATAATTATAAAATTTTACGTGAAATTCATGCAGAGGGATTCAGTTTAAGATATGTTGAATAAATCTATCAACTCATAGGATTCTGTCTTTTTTTATTTTTCACCTCTCCTCTCTGACCTTTAGTTGGTGCAGAAGGGCAATCACTCTGTATCTAACATAATCATGACAAACAGTAGAGCATCTAAAACCGCGCGACATTTCATGATTTCTCGGCGGTAATGTTCTATGGATTCTGTCATGGTTTTATAGGATTTTGTCTAATTAATTTGTATAAATCTTAATCATAAAATTCATAAGTACATTACAGTGATGGGTCATCGTATAGGCCCAATAATAATCAGGTTCACTCAGCCCAATTACTAACCGAACATAAGATAATAGCGGGTCAGACTACGAGCCCAATAACAATAGGCTCACTTGGCCCAAATCCAATTTCCGCTATTCTTTCTTGTCACCAAAGTTGAGTTGTTATACCATATACCTGAATTAGAATCACGAGGCTGCATAGCTAAAGACCCATTCGCATGTGCAACAACACTAAAAACACACAAACTCTCTATTTTCGCTAAATGATATTAACAATTCTACGTAGATTTATTATTAAATAATTATAAATTTATTATTTAATACTTGTAGATTTATTATTTAATACATGCACGTTCATTATTTAATAACTGTAGATTTATTAAAATAATTATATATTCATTATTTAACAACAGTAGATTTATTATTTAACATCTGTAGATTTATTACTAGATAATTGTAGTATTTAACAATTATATATTTATTATTTAAAATTTATAGATTTATTACTAAATAACTATAGGTTTATTATTTGACAAATTCTCACAAAGTGGCATTATTAATTAAAAAAATATTTATTCATTTACAACCAATACAAAGAATTACAGAAAATAAATCGAATAAAATAAAAAATTGAATGGTATAAAAATAAGAAAAAAAGAAGAAGGAAAAAGTAAAAAAAAAAAAAAAAAAGCGGATAACCACGGTAAGTCCATCAAATTAAATAATAATAAAACCGCGTGTATAGAACTGTAAAACATATAGCTACAGCCGAGTTAAGAGGCAGAGAGCAGCTCCAATTGCTTGGCGCCCTTGTGTACACGCCACGAATCATTTTCCTCTCTCGTGTTATTCCCCATGCAAAATTGAAACCTCTGGAACAAATACCCAGCCCAACATTCAATTTCAATTTCAAAAAATCTCGACTCTTGAGAGATAGCAGTGTAAAACTTGGCCCCTATTATGCCAAATTCAGTTATGGTAGGCCTTGGTCGTTGATAATTTAAATTAAAATGGCGGGAGGGTCAAAGCAGAGCCTGCCTTCATGGATAAGCGCCGCTGCCGCATCCAGAGTCGATCTTGACGGTAACGTTTCCTCGGTTTCGGAGTCTATGCTTGGTTCTAAAGAAGCTCATAGTGATGATGCCAATTTGGGATTTTAGAGAGAGAGCTTTCTCTGCTGCTGGTGCCGCCGTGGTCTCCGCCATCATCGTTAATCCTCTAGATGTCGCTAAGGTATTTCTCTAATTTTCCTTCAATTTTTATTCATTCTTATCTGAATATGTTGTCTATCGTATCAATAAATTGACTAGATGAATGTATTTTCGCCGTGTTTCCTGTATAGACGAGGTTGCAAGCACAGGTAGCTGGAGTTCCAAATCGAGGATTATGCGGAACGACGTGTTTGGAAACAAATGTGGTATGCTTACTGCTGTTAACTTTATTAGAGAGGGAATGAATTAAGCTTTAAGGATTTTGCTTAATGTAATTGCTCAGTCTTGTTCTGATTGCTGTTGCTTTTGGCTTTTATATTGTTTAGCAGGTGCTTTCAAATGTGAGAAACAGAGTCCCGAGTTCGGAATCATTGCGGACTTCAGAATGTTATAGGTATAAGGGAACGCTGGATGTGTTCTATAAAGTCACTCGCCAGGTTGGTGGATTTTCTCAAGTTAATTGTACTGCATACTTAACCTAATTAATTGACAAAGTAGAGTTTCAAAATATTTCTGATAATAGCATGCTCTACTATTATTTCTTGGACTCTGTAGATACTCAATGCCTACTCTTTATATGTATTTGGGTTTAAGGCAGAAGATACAAAACCTTCTAATTGGTTAAAGGCTGTTGTAAGGTGGTGTTCGCAATTAGCTGGGGGGACATACGTTTCTATATGTTTCTGTCATTGTTTTGCAGAAACGCTATATCCTCTTGGATATGTGCTGATACATAGAGAAGAGAAAGGAATCTAATTCTTTATTTGAATTTTAATGATTTGATAATTTAGAATGTGAGGGACCAGAATATCTCTGCCAAGTGAGGCTGGCTGTAACACAATAATATTTTGTTGAAAAAAATTCACAGATGTAAGTTCAGAAACATATTTCATGGAGAAGTTTTTGAATAAAAAATAAGTTAATCAACTGCATTGCACTAGTAGCATTTTTTAGTTTTTAAAAAATAAGTCAATGCTTTGAAGGTATTCTTCTTTTATCCTCTAAGGTGTATTCATTTTTATATTGTTAAATTTGTTTTTGGCAAGCACATACTTATTCAAAAACTTCATAGTGGTGAACTTATGCAGGAAGGATTTGGAAGACTATGGAGAGGTACATATGCAAGTTTAGCTCTGGCTGTGCCAACTGTAAGTCCATTCAAAATAATTTCTCTCTTTTGTTTGTTTTGAGTGTTAGTGCAGTGCATGCTCAATATCATCACAAGGAGGAGGCACTATCTATTAAATATCTTTCTGGCTATCTTTTGGTTGATGGTCACTGTTTCCTTATTGTCAAACAGGTGGGGATCTATTTGCCTTGTTATGACATTTTCTGGAATTTGATGGAAGAATTTACAGCTCATAATGCTCCAGTCTTGACACCTTATGTACCATTAGTTTCAGGATCAGTTGCACGTTATTAGCCTGTGTTACTTGTTACCCTATGGAGTTGGCAAGAACTCGCATGCAGGTATTTGGTTTGTTTCTTATGTCCTTTTCCCATATCTTGTTCACCAAATGGCCATAGACTACTTTGACATTCCTGACCCATGAGCCACATCTTTTCTGTTTGAAATATAGTAGTAACCTGTTCCTCTGCTGTAAAGATCACATACGATAATGTGTCTGGTTGTGTGTATAGTACATATTTAGAGCGGAACCTTTAGTTCAATCCCATAAATGGGAGATCTCTGAAATATATAGGAGCCAGGAGGCACTCTAGACTTTAGAGATAACTTGCTTATTTGCTATGAGTTACAGAAATCATAATCTGGTAAGATAGATGAACTGTTTATTGTAGTCTTTTCCTCAGCTTCTTTTTTTTTTTTTTTTGGTAGGCATTTAAAGAAATTCAAAATGGTGTGAAGCCTCCAGGATTGTGGAAGGCACTAATTGAGATGATCAACCCAGTCAGGAGCACAAACAACCTTCAAATATGTAAGTTGACTCCTAAGTCCCTATTGGTTTGACTAAAGTATCTTTTCATTGTTGACTAAGTGGGATGTTTTGCCAGTATTTCTATGTATTGCCTTTTCATCCATGCATGATTTTTTGTTGACACTATCAATAGTGCAAAGTTATCGCATCTTATGGACTGGTCTTGGAGCACAACTTGCTCGTGATGTTCCCTTCTCTGCAATCTGCTGGTCAACCCTTGAGCCTGTGAGTTCATTCTCTCAAAAAGTAAACCTTCATAATGAATTGTCTTTGAATCCAACACATGCAACAAACTTAATGATGCTTTTTATTGTACATGCTTTGAAGATCAGGAGAGGAATACTTGCTCTTGTCAATGACGACCGCAAGGCAACTAGTGTCCTTGGAGCAAACTTTGCTGCTGGTTTTGTTGCAGGAACTCTCGTAGCTGCTGCTTCATGTCCATTAGATGTTGCAAGAACCAGAAGGCAGATAGAGGTAATCCTCTGAAACAGCATTTCTTAAAATGCATCTAAAATTTTAATCATAGTATTTTTGGTCCTGACCAATCGATCTGAAAGAACTTAAAAACAATAGTGACTGTATATGATGAACATGAGAGAATTGATTATAGGGGTGGGTATTTATGATTGATGAAGTGTTTCAGATGAGATCTATCAGAACTACTAGTGTAATCTTATGCATGTGTATTTCATATAAGGCTGAAATATTAGATGAAATAGATTTTGATAGAAATAGTAACAGTCTCCATTTAATACCTGTAAGTTGATAAAATATGGTGTCTTTTAACATTGTCGCAATGTTTTTGAACTAAGATGATAATATATATATAATTGCTGTATTACCTTTTCATTGCTTTTGACATGAGCTTGGAAGTAAAAGTTTTTACTGTGGATAAGAGCTCATATTTTTGAATAAAATTGAGAACATGAGAGAAATGTAAAAAATTAAAAGATGAAAGGGGAAAAGAGATTCTCGGAAACAAATAAAGAATGGATTGATTTCCAAATAATATTTAGTCAACTTTGACATAAATTTTAGGCTTGTTACTGACATTTTATGTTCTTGTTGTTTGCAACTCATAGAAGGATCCAACTAGGGTATTAAACATGACCACAATGCAAACATTGCAAGAAATTTGGAGGTTTGTTGCACTTTTTGTGTTTCACTTCCAATGAAATTTATAAGTTTTTCTTACTCCCCTTTACAAAAACTAAGAATGTATACATATTTTTGGATTCCTTAATCAATTATGTAATGCAGTAATAGCTGCGTGCCTATCTAGACCAGAATTGATTCAAAATCTCTCATAGGTAGACACCTGGTTCAATAACTGTTCTACAAGGTTGTTCTTACATAAGAGACTTGCCTATATAGAGAAGCACCTAATTAGTTTTATAATATTTGATAGGCATTAAGATGCTTCAGCTGGGTAAAGGTCTGTTGCCTGCCATTCTGGAAACCATGATATAAATTTGTTTCCATATTACTCACCCAATTCACCACAAGCTGGCTCGTGGTATTATTTTATGGAATATCATATTATTAATGCTGTTAGGAAATCTTACACTTCCAGCATTGAACTGGTGGTATTTTCATTATTTATTGCCAACTGGCGCTGGAAGGTTAATATTTGTATCTGCCTATTATCCCTATTCCATATTGAAATTTTAGAAGCATTTCAATTTATATCCTCAATCATGTCGCTGATGCTGTGTGCATGATTCTTGCTCTGCCATTCTATAATTTTTTAGACGAAAACAATCAGGTGTAAGTTGCACCTCCGGTTCTTTAGTCTTGAAACGTATACTACTGCTCATTGATATTGTCATACTCCATGTCCAACTCCTGGTAACTGGTTTGCCATCATCTGCGATCTACATGTTGGATGCTTTATATGTTTGTGGGTATGCACACGTATAAATGTTAGCACCAAAATTGTAGGCTGCTTGTGGTTGGCTTGTACATGGGGCAGCCATAGTCAAAAGCTAATTGGGAAAAACTCTTAATATGATTCTTAGTTGGTCTTCATCAAGATCACTGACCAGCTTTCTTTCATGTGGGACAACAGGGATGGAGGGTTGAAGGGGCAGTTCACAGGAGTGGGACCCCGTGTTGCTCGTGCTGGCCCTTCTGTTGGGATAGTCTTCTCATTCTACGAGGTTGTTAAATATACACTCAAGAGCAGGCACCATCTTACTAATTGAAAGCGATATATTGCTGCATGGATTGTGCTTACTGATGCATAATGAAATTATGTTTTTTTCCAAAATGTTGAGCATTATGCTTAGACTGAATAATCCGTCATCTATAACAAAAGATCGGTACAAGGTTATCATGGAAGAATGGTGCAGTCAATGCACATGACTGCCTGACTGGCTGAGGAGTAGAGCACAGTAAATATATAAGAGAATGACAAAACCAATAATGCAAACACCTTTTCTTTTCACCGGCATTGCCATCATTATATTTCCTCTTTTTATATTCCTTTCGCGCAATTATGCCTTTATTTTTCCGATTTCAACTTACTGTAAATGCTAACTTTTATCATTCTTAAAATAAAATAAAATTGTTTTTGTGGATCACATTCTTCTTTCGAGAAGTAGTTATTATCTTCTTTATTATATTTTTCTATACTTTGAATGATATATATTTTTACTTTTAATATTATATATATATTCGGCTTGGCTACTCATAAAAAGCAAAGTAATTTTTGCGTCAAGCTGTAGACGCCAAGTTCCAAGGAAAAACGATAGGAAATCCTTTAAACAACTCCATTACATTTTAAAAAGGCAGAATCTCTATTGAGAGATTATTCAAAGTTCTCGTATCGTCTCTTTGATCGTTACATTCTAAAAAGGCATAATCTCTATCCAGTCCTCGAGATTATTCAAATTTTTCATATCCTCTTTTTTTGAATTTTGGCTCAAATTGTCTCTTGAATCATGTTTTTGGACCAAGTAGTCATCTCTAAATTTTCAAAAATAACATAAATTGTCTCGTTAAAACAAGTTTTCGGTCAATGAGATACACACAATGACGTGTACTAAAAGCCAATAAAAATAAGATATGTTGTAAATGATGTGGCAATATTTTCATATGTGGTAATTTTTATTTAAAAAAAAAACTAACTTCTCTCTCTTCTGAAACCCTTTTCTTCTCTCTCATTCTCCAAAGCCTCCTTTTTCTTCTCAAAAGCTTTGACAAACAAAATTCCAGAGTTAATTGGTAGTTTTGGGTATTTAAAGGAAGTTCAAACTCCTCAAAATAATTTGTTGGAGAAGCAAGAGGTGTTCACTAATAATCAAAGACAAGTAGAAAGAACCGAAAAATATGGAGCTCCAGGACTCCAATACCTTCAGGCTTCAGATTCCGTTCTTCTTATTATTTTTCCTTTTAAGGGACAAAAGTAATAGATTACAGTATTATGGATCTATGTTCTTTGGACATTTTTTCCTTAATTTATACAATTACCAAAATATTTATATTCATCAATAAAAAATAGAGTAATTAATTATATCATTTTTTGAGTTAATTTCTACAAGTCGCAAATGCAATTTTGCAAATTGATGCTGGAACAACTCTCTTGCTAGTAGGCTCGGTCACAGTTTAAAAACTGCCAGTTCCAGCTCAGAATTGGTGGTTCACGGTTTAACAAAAATTGGAATTGGCCTGGAATCACCCAAGGATAGGTTCAAGGCTAGTTCCGGTCCAAAATTGCTGATTCGTCCGATCAAATTTTTTTAAAAAAATTAAATTATATATATACATATATATATATATATATATTAACTTAGCCAAAAAAAATGAGCTTATGTTAAATAGTATGTCATGTATTATATGAATGATTTTAAAAAGAGGAGTGTTTTCTCTTTTTATAAGAAATGAAAATTCAACCATTTTTTAAAATTTCAGGTGTGGGTATAAGAGCATAACTTTTTTTAAGTAATGTCTATATGATGTTATGAGTGTATTTATTACACATCTAAAACCTTATAAAAGAATTATATTCTCCTTCCTTGTAAAAAGGGAAAATACTACTTTTTTACAATCACTTATGTAGCACACGTAAATGCAACTTAATATGATTAATGTAAGCTCATTTTTCTGGAATTTATATACATGAATTAATATTTATTTATATTATATTATAAATATATTATTTGTATAAATAATATATATATTAATTTATTTTAAAAAATCGGTTCGGAATCGTGAACCAGAGGTTCCAATCCAAAACTGTCGGTTATAATTTCAATAAAATTGGAACCGGCCTGTTCTAATCTGGTTCCAACCCGGAACTGTTGACTATCAGTCCTGTCCAAATTTGATCGGACTGGTTCTGATTCAAAATGACCACGTCTACTTGCTCCTAACAAGGGCATGGGTGGCTACTGCCGATGTAACAATAAACTATTGCCTTCATGAAAAAATCCACGGCCTAGAACACCTAAGTGAAACGAATTAACAACCACAATAAGAACAACTCTACAGTTCACTCTAAAAATTATGTGAAACAGAGCATATTGGAAAACCAGAATATGTGAGACAAACATAGCCGGAGAACATTTTGATTCATATCTCAAGTAACAATGATTCAAACATTTTTTTTCTTTTCTTGTAGGCGGAAGAGTTTGGGAGGTGAGGAAAAAGAGAGTGATTTTATAAGAAAGTAAGAAAAAATGAGATTTAAATTGAAAAAACAAAAAATTAATGGGTAAAAATGAATTTTTGCTTAAAAAAAGTCGAATTATAAGGAATTTACACACCTAATTAGAGTATATATATACACAATATGCTATGTTAGCTTATGGTAGCTCAATTTTACGTTTTTTTAATTTTGAGGGGACAAATTGGTCATAAAATATGATTCAAAAGACGGACAATCTGATCAAAAAACCAACCAATAAGGGGCAATACCATAAATTTGGACAATCTAGGAGCTGAAAAGGGTTCAGCCTTTTAAACATGACCGTATTATGTATGTTTTTTTCCTTTGAAATTGCTATCTCCTCTACACCACAAGCTGGCACCTATCTTTATTCTACTCCAGTTTCATTCTGTGATGCTCTTTCTATCACAAATTGTAAATTACAAAAATAGAACTTTGACGTTTAGTAATTTTACAAATTGCATTTGCAGAAGTGGAAGTTAATGAAATATAAATAATAATTAATTAAAAATATATTCACACAAAAAAAAAAATCAAACAAAGACTTAATAAAACTACATTGGGAAAAAAACAAGCATCTGCAAAAGAATCCAATAAAGAGTGGGAGGAAAAGAGGAAGAAATTAAAACTTAACAAGCAACCATCCAATCAAGTCCATGAAATCCAGTACTACCCACCTCGTCACAATTTTATCCACAGCTGGTAGCAAATTATATATATATATATATATTATCTTAGGCCAAAAAAATAAGATTATGTTAAATAGTATGTTATGTATTATACAAGGAATGCGAATTCAACCATTTTTTAAATTTTCAGATATGGGTAAAAGAATATAACTTTTTTTAAGCAATGTCTATACGATGTTATGAGTGTATTTATTACACATGTAAAACCTTATAAAAGAATTGTATTATCCTTCCTTATAAAAAAGAAAAACACTATTTTTTTACAATCACTCGTATAACACATATCAATGCAACTTAGTATAATTAATATAAGCTCATTTTTCTGAAATTTACGTACATGAGTTAATATATATATATATATATATATTAATTTATTTAAAAAAAAACCAGTTCGGAATTGTGAATCAGAAGTCCCAATCCAAAATTGTCGGTTATAGTTCAATCAAATTGGAACCGGCCGGTTCCAGTCTAGTTCCAGCTCGGAACTGTTGACTGTCAGTCCTGTTCGGATTTGATCGAGCCAGTTCAGGTTCAAAATGGCTATGTCTACTTGCATATAACAAGGGAATAGGCGGCTACTGCCGATGTAACAATAAACCGTTGCCTTCATGAAAAAATTCATGGCCTAGAACAACTTTTATTTTCACCGGCATTGCCATCATTATATTTCCTCTCTTTATTTATATTCCTTTCGCGCAATTATGCCTTTATTTTTCCGATTTCAACTTACTGTAAATGCTAACTTTTCTCATTATTAAAATAAAATAAAATTATTTTTGCGGATCACATTATTCTTTCGAGTAGTTATTATCTTCTTTATTATGTTTTTCTATACTTTGAATGATATATATATTATTACTTTTAATATTATATGGGATTTATATAAGAAATTTATACTACGGCTTGAATACTCATGAAAAGCAAAGTAATTTTTGCGTCAAGCTGCAGACACCAAGTTCCAAGAAAAAACGACAGGAAATCCTTTAAACAACTCCATTACATTTTAAAAAGGCAGAATCTCTATCCAGTCCCTTTAGATTATTCAAATTTCTCGTATTGTCTTTTTTATTGGTTTTTAGCTCAAATTGCCTTTTGAATCATATTTTTAAACTATGTAGTTATCTCTGAATTTTCAAAAACAACATAAATTATCCAATTAAAACAAATTTTCGGTCAATGAGATACACACAATGACGTGCACTGAAAGCCAATAAAAATAAGACATGTAAATGATGTGGCAATGCTTTCATATGTGGTATTTTTTATTTTAAAAAACCAACTTCTCTATCTTCCATAACCCTTTTCTTCTCTCTCGTTCTTCAAAGCCTCATCTTCCTTCTCAAAAGCTTTGACATATAAAATTCCAGAGTTAATTGGTAGTTTTGGGTATTCAAAAGAAGTTCAAATTCCTCAAAATAATTCGTTGGAGAAGCAAGAGGTGTTCACTGTCAACGACAAGTAGAAAGAACCGGAAAATATGGAACTCCAGCACTCCAATTCCTTCAGGCTTCAGGTTTTGTTCTTCTTGTTATTTTCCCTTTTTTTTTTAAAGAAAAGAGAAAAAAGTAATAGATTATAGTATTGTGGATCTATGTTCTTTGGACATTTTTTCCTTGATTTATACAATTACCAAAATATTTTTATTAATCAATAAAAAACAAAGTAATTAATCATATCATTTTTTGAGTTAATTTTTACAAGTCGCAAGTGCAATTTTGCAAGTTGATGCTGGAACAATCCTCTTGCTAGAGGCTCGGATACGGTTCAAAAACCGCCAGATCCAGTTTAAATCGGTGGTTCACGTTCAACAAAAATTGGAACTGGCCTGGAATCACCCAAGCATCGGTTCAAGGCTAGTTCCGGTCCAAAACTGCTGATTCGTCCGCTCAAATTTAAAAAAAAAAATTAAATTAAACATATATATATATTAACTTAGTCCAAAAAAATGAGATCATGTTAAATAGTATGTCATGTATTATATAAGTGATTCTAAAAAGATGAGTATTCTCTCTTTTTATAAGAAATAAAAATTCAACTATTTTTTAAATTTTCAGGTGTGGGTAAACACCAAGATTCAAAGAAAAAGCGGTGATTCAAATTAATATTAAGAGGTATCCAATACCCTATCTATGTCAAATTAAAAACATTAAATAGAGGCGAAAACTAAGAGATTAAATATTGTATCAGATTACTTGTTTTTTTGTAGTTGGATCTCTAAGTTTTTAGAATGCTCCAAATTCTACTTGAGCGTCGATATTGGGTCATTCATAGCATTACTATACTTTCCCTTTTCATTGTAGGTTGGTTATTCGTCAGTACGAGTTTAGCTTACGATGTATTTGGAAACCATCGTCCGAATGAATATTTTACAGAGAACCGACAAGGAATTTAACTTTTGTGGTTCTAGAATAAGAGTTTTTTTTGTTGTTTTTTGCATTTTAAGGAATTGGTTAGTCATCCATTAACAAGTACTTGTAGTAGAGAATATTCGATGAAAGAAGGAGAACAACGAAGAAATAATTGGAATAATCAATATTCGTGATGCACATATTTGTGTATTAGATTAAAAAGGTCTTTCTTGACACTTAACTACAAAGAAGTTTTTTGAATATTACAAACAAATATCTTTTTGATTAGAGGTTGAATCGATCATCAGAAGAAGAATTAGGCCAAAAATTAGGATACATTTTGGAAAAATAAAACTTCCATAAAAGATAAGCAAACTTATTTTATACCCGATAAGTACCAATACGCAATGGGGAGTTGACTCCATTTTATATGAGCGAACGCATAAAGATTTGTTCATCATTCAAAGGACCTATTCGTAAGAGTTTAACTCTACTCGTTTTGTCTTCCTTCTATTTATATTTTATTTATTTTATTTATAATTTTTTCTAAATATAAATTATAAATAAAAAATAAAAATCCACGCATAAAATATTCTAAAAATTTTCAAAGTAGGATTTCTGATTATTTAGAACTTAATCGAATCATATATACTGGTCATTGTAATCTCATCCATCCTTCTATTCTTGTAGAGAACTCTGATTTATTAGCAAAAAAGCGAATAAATAAATTCATCATTCCATTCCAATTAATTCAAGAACGAGAGAAAGAACAAATAACTCACTCCGCTATCTCGATTGAAATACCTAGAAATGGTGTTTTCCATAAAAATAGTGTTTTTGCTTATTTCGACGATCCCCAATACCGAAGAAAGAGTTCAGAAATTATTAAATATGGGGCTATAGGATTTTAAAAAGGGGAAACACTACTTTTTTACAATCACCCGTGCAGCACATGCTAATGCAACTTAATATAATTAATATAAGTTCATTTTTCTGTAATTTGTGTACATGAATTAATATTTATTTATTTATATTATAATATACATATATTATTTGTATAAATAATATATATATATTAATTTATTTTAAAAAAACTGGCTCGGAATTGTGAACCAGAAGTTCCAATCCAAAACTACCGGTTATAGTTTCAATAAAATTGAAACTGGCTGGTTCCAGTCTAGTTCCAACCCGAAACTGTTGACCATCAGTCCTGTCTAGATTTGATCAGGCATGTTCCGGTTCAAAATGGTCATATCTACTTGCACGTAGCAAGGGCATGGGTGGCTACTGTCGATGTAACAATAAACCATTGCCTTCATGAAAAAATTTACGGCCTATAACACCTAAGTGAAACGAATTAACAGCCACAATGAGAACAGCTCTACAGTTCACTCCAAAAATTATGTGAAATAGAGCATATTGGAAAACCAGAATATGTGAGACAAACATAGCCGGAGAACATTTTGATTTACATCTCAAGTAACGAAGATTTAGACATTTTTTTTTCTTTTTTTGTAGGCGAAAGAGTTTGGGAGGTGAGGAAAAAGAGTGATTTTATAAGAAAGTAACAAAAAATGGTATTTAAATTGAAAAAACAAAAATTTAATAGATAAAAATGAATTTTTGCATAAAAAAAAGTTGAATTATAATATATTTACACAATGGTCACTCAATTTTATGTTTTCTTATATTTGAGGTGGACAAATTGGCCCTAAAATATGATTCAAAAGCGGACAATGTGAGCTATAAAAACCGACCGATAAGGGGCAATACCATAAATTAGGACAATCTAGGAGCTGAAAAGGGTTCAGCCTTCTAAACATGACCATATTATATATGTTTTTTTCCTTTGAAATTGCTCTCTCCTCTGCACCACAAGCTGGCACCTGTCTTTATTCTACTCCAGTTTCATTCTGTGATGCTCTTTGACGTTTAGTAATTTTCCAAATTGCATTTGCAGATGTGGAAGTTAATGAAATATAAATAATAATTAATTAAAAATATATTCACAAAAAAAAAAAAATTCATCGAACAAAGACTTAATAAAACTACATTGGGAAAAAAAAAGTATCGGCAAAAGAATCCAATAAAGAGTGGGAGGAAAAGAGGAAGAAATTAAAAATTAAAAAGCAACCATCCAATTAAATCCATGAAATCCAGTACTACCCACCTCGTCACAATTTTATCCACAGCTAGTAGCAAATTCCTCTCAACAATGATTTAATACAAATACTAGTTGAAATAATTTCAGTTCCATGTTTTCCCTAGGTTCTTATTACTTAGTTCAAAAGAAACCGTAGGAAGAGGAAGCGTCCAGTGGGTGAATAAGGTAAGTGAGCACCAAAGCCACCAGCATCAACATGTAAGCAATCCCTTGATCTATAGAGGTCCCTGTAATTCAACAAGTTACATTGAAAAACTGCTGGAGAATAACAATGCCGTCAAATAAAAACGACTTTCATGATTTCAGATCTAAGAAAACTATGGCAGAGAAGAAAACGGAAGCAGCAGCAGATCTACGGAAGCTTAAACTGGGAAAAAAAAAAAAAAGGAGCCGAAACTTACCGTCGCTGGTCGGAGCCGGAGCAGGAGCCTGGGCCTGAACAGAGGGGGAGAAAATGACGATAATGAGAGTAAAGATGGCAAAAACTTCCATCAAAGTCCTTGATGAGCCACAAACTGCCATTTTTGAAGAAAATGATTGAGTAGAATAAGCTTTTTCAAGGAGAAAAGGGAGTCTGAAACAGAGAAAAGCTAGAGAGAGAAATTAGGGAGGAGAGTATGTAAAGAGACAGAGAGGGAGAGTTTAAATAAAAAGGACGTGTCAAGGAGAGGAAACCGGCAGGCCACTATGACTTATATGGCTAATGAGAGGCTTACAGTCGGCTCTTTACAACAAATTTAGATTTTCAGTTTGTGGTGTTGGGGTCCACTTTGATTTTTTTTTTCAATTTTTAAAAAACTAAACTATTAATAAAAAAAAGGAAATTACAGAAAATAAAATAAAATTAAGACCATGTATATAGAAAGAAGAATGGAACAGCCGAACTCCAAAATATTAATTTTATAGTGAGAATTTCCAAGCTAAATTTTGATCATAATTGAATTATTCCATGATGATATAAGCATTGAAATTTGAAATTTTCTGATGATTTTCCTAAAATATATACATAGAGCAAAGCCGAAGGGCCATGTGCAACAGTGAGAGTATTCCTAACTCTTTTTGTGACAGCCTGTCAGCACAGTTGTCGCTGACATTATTTCCATTTTTTACCTAATTAATATTGTAACGGATATTTTCGTAATTCTTTTATCTAAGCAAACAATGATAGTTTGATTAAAAGAGAGAGAGAGAGAGAGAGGGAGTGATAGTAAAGAGTCCAAAATCCTCAGCCATTTTCAAATAGAAATAGTGATTTTCAGAATTTTTAGCAGATTTTCTATTATTTTTTGGCAAAAACGAATTTGATATGCAAGTATCTTTTTTCTTTTTGAAAATGTGAGAGTGAGATTATTAATAACATATGCTTCAATTTTGAATTCAAATGAAACATATATGCTAATATTGTGCAAACAATTATTCGAATGGCTAAGCGTTTAGAAAAAAAAAAAAAAAAAAAAACTACCTAACACGGTTTCAAAATGATTCACAATTAGAATAATTGATGAATAATTTGGCCTGGGGCTTGGCCGAGCATTCCTATTTTTCCAATTGTTATATGCGCATCACCATCCAATCACACGTATAAAAGATATTAACAATTTTTATAAATAAATCAAACTTACACAGCTATTAATTATACGGTGACATTTTTATAAATATTCATCATCTGTCATTAAATAAAAATTTATTAGTTTATTAAAAAAATGACTAGTTCATTAAAAAATATTCATTACAAATAAAATCAAAATTTATTATTTTATTGAAAAAAATTACTAGTTCATTAAAAAATATTCATTACGAATAAAGTCAAAATTCATTAGTTTATTGAAAAAATTCATTACGAGCAAAAAGTCAAAACAAAACGCACCGGAAAAATAATAAATCATGACATATAGCATATAAAAATGCAAAAAAAAATACAAAATAACTATTAATTTTATTTTAAAATAAATTGAATATTTATCAATAAATTAATAAACATTTTACTAATAAACCTATATCAATAAATGAATTGTATAAATTTATTTTATTTATAAAATTATCATAGTATCTTTTATATATATTTGATTTATATTATAATATTTGATTTATATTGTAATGTAACCCGTGGTACGCGATAGATTAAATCATCTGCAAAAGAAACCATCAGCAAAAGAAACATAAAAAGATTTCACAGAATGAATTCCATGATTTCTACTGACTCGTACATGACCACCACAAAGCCATTTTTTTAGCATGGGTATTGAGTAGCCATCACATCATATCATATCTATTAACTAAGATTGTGCATTATAATTAAAAAAAATTATTATTTTTATTTTTTAAAATTAGATTTATTTTAACAGAATTTTACTATTTTATTTTTATTAAATTATAAAATTATATTAAAATTTAAAATATTTACTACTAGTTAAAAATAATATTCTCTTATATCCCTCATAAAATCTTAGAAGTTAAATAATATATTGTCAAAGAACGATATTGGACCATTTGTCAATGGAACATGGTATAGATGGGACCACATAACATGTGGCACATGCCATGTTGCAGAGAATTAGGTGAAATGCAGCAATAAAATAGATAAAAATTCGGCGAAATTTTTATGTAAATTCTCATGCCATATATAAATTAATTCAATTATTGAATAATATATATATTTACTGTATTTACTCTAATAAATGAAAATTAAAAAATTAAATACATAATTAATTTAATAATTAGATGATGGGGTAGATACATAAAAATTTCTCAAAAAATCATATTTTACTCATTCAACCCAAAATACAAATTGGAAGGCATCCAAGAGATCCGAGCAATATATTTGATGATCTGGTTGCAAATGCAACAGCCCTAAGAAACCTGATGCAATGAGATTCTGGATCTCGAAAATGCAAAAGAAGATTCAGATGTAGAAGCTTAACAAAAATCAAACAGCAAATAATTAGCACACACAAATCAAACTGTCCACAGAACAGGGAGAAATTTGATGTTAATTATCTGCTACATTTATTTACATCCACTCTTCAATGTGCATTTTAGCACACTACCAAATGAAAATTTTCAAAGCTAGTCATACCTTCATGCAGGAACGAATTTGAGGGGAAATGAACAAATGGAATAACTCATGGAGTGCGTCAATCAATCAAGGTAGTAACAAAATCTTGCAATCTATTTATGTACCCTCAATATTCATAAAAGTTATAGTTTATGGGTGCTGATATCCTACAAGCTCCAAGCTGTAGGCTTAGAAATCTCAATGTCCATGAGGGCAAGCTACTCCAGAATCTAAATGAAAAATACTAAAATACAATTAGATTACTTACCTTGCAATGAGTAACTTAGCATTTTTAAACTGTTAATTTTGGATCCACGTTTCCACTGCTATTGCCTTCTCAAGTTAAAAGCTGGTCATGATCCTGCATTAAAACCTAAAGTTCTAAGTAATATATAATGAGAAGGGTGAAACATATTTGGCTTTTTCTCCACAGAGCAACAACTAAAAATGGAAACCAACACAATCAGAAATGTAAATTTTCTACCACATTATGAGAATATGAGAAAATGAATATACATAATGTTGAGAAGATATTTATTTTCTTTCTTCATCGAATAGTAAGACTTGTATGCTAGCAAGGCCCCCTTCTATAAAGTTAACAAGATTTTTTTCGAGAATGCTCTGCAAGTTCATGGACCTAATAAAAGAATGCCCGAAGCCACATTGTTAAAATTATTTATAGGAAAAAAAATTGTTATAAATTATTTGCATATATTTCAAAAATACAAGATATATATTAGCTGTTCACGTCACCTTTCATGATCTTCAAAGTGACATGTAAGAGGAATGCATATTAGGTAAGAGAAACGAAGCCCAGATGGTATTCAGTTGCCCAGTTTTTTCCAGCACCACCCCCATGATGCGAAACAAAGGTGTCCTCAGGATTGTAGAGATTCCGGTACTGCTGTTTTGAATACAATTGATTACCCTGGTGTTCCAAATCTATCAGCAAAGCACTATGCTGATCATCAACTTGATAAAAGAACACGTCTTCCCTGTCACCTCCATACAGCATCGCCAATTAAAGATTTAGGTAAGCAGAAATCCCTGGATTACAACTATCGAAGAGAGCAGTAAAATTAAAAACTGAACAAGGCTGCAAAAGCTCCCAGAAATCCATAACACCAGGGAAAAGGAAATTTTGACAAGCATTTAAAGTAATCCACCAATTCTAGCATGTATCCCAAAGCAAGTTCTCAGCAATAATTGTCCCATTTTCAACCCCATAATAAACTCTGCCAGTTCTACTCATTTCAACAAATGATGTCTAGCCAGACGGAGCACGGTTGTAAGTTATCCCAAAAAAAATTTTATTTCCTAGAGCAGCATCCTCTGGTGAAAAGTTCAACCAACCAATATCACAGACAAATTGAAAGGATGGCCATGTCAATATTTGCAATACTTGGAAAAGATCAACCGATAACTAAAGTTAATTAAGAATACGCGAACTAGTGATTAATCTAACGAAACTACGAAAGAACTAGTTGATAACTTTGAGGTATTTGTATCGACTGGCTCTTAAACGAAAGACCCAAACACGAGCTCGCATATTCAAAAAGCAACTTCAAGCATATTACAGAGCGACCAAAAAAAAAAAGCATAAAATCTGAAAATTGGAATATATAAAAATTGGGAAAGTAACGAACCTAAGTGGCGAAATCTTCGAGAAATACCTTCTTTACTGATACTGTGTTTCCATAATTCCGTGGCGATCTGTAATAATTTCTCGAGGCTTTTTCCTCTTGTACATTCTCTCAGGAAAGATCACCCCACCTATTGCTATCTTGCGCACTATGAATATCCCCAAAGTTCTTGGGCCGAATTTTCCTCAGTTTATCTGGATTTGGCCTTTGAGATGGTTTGAATTCGGAGCCCAAGACTGGAAACTAGTCCACAAAATTATTAATGCGTTGACTATATTTAGGTATAGAATTTTCTAGTTGTTTTAGTTCAAAGATTCAAAGAATTTTGTTGAATATTCTTGGAAAGCTTTTTAATTATGGCAGGAAATCTCTCCAAATTATTAGTTCTATTGTTGACTGACTGCTGTGTTATTCCTAAGCAACCAACTACTAATTATACCTCTGTTATAACATTAAATCTAACTCATATGTAATTATATTTTATATCTTTACTTTTAATTACCGAATTACCTGTCATGTGTCATATATTTATACATAATAACTAAACCATAGTTATTGGGTGTTACAAAACTGAATTTTTTAGTTCGGTTTTAATATTTAACTCGGTTCGATCCGGTTTATAAATTTTCAATAATTTCATTTCTAGTTTTTTCGGTTTGATTCGGTTTTGAACCGAACCGACCGATTGCACGCTCCTAACAAGAATAGCTTTTTTCTTTCTTTAGAATTCCAATAATTTTTTCGAAATAGAAATTATTAATCAGAATATTTTAAAATTCTAATTAAACTATATTATAATTTAAATTATTTTTATTAAACAGCTTCTTAATCTCTTACCCGTTTCATCATCCGCTAATAAAGCAAGCATTTTTATGGACCATATCCAAAATAACGGGAAAAAAATACTAGATTTGTCACCAAAGAGCAATGCTATACCAAATTTGCAATTGAAAGAGCATAGACAAAAACTAGGAAGAGACACCCATAAAAAAATTAAACCAAAAAAGGGAAAATTAGTGATATATAAAAATTAAAAAATAAATAAGTGAGAGAGAAGGAAAAACTTTCAGACCCAAGCCCCCCTTCCTTGCTGACGATTTCTCATCCACACCTTTAACTTTTGTCAGAAAAATTGTGATTATAAGTCATTTTGAGAAGATAATTTGATAAGTCTTAGAATTTGGTTTTGGAAGAAAGACTTTGATATATATTCCTTGACATGAGAATTATAAATTAATATATTCATATACTCAAAATGGAGAATGAGTGAATAGAAATTGAAACTCAAAGTAAATTACTTTCAAGAAAATATAAAGAGGTAAAGTAAAAGTGAGAATTATCCTACATCACTAAAATGTGAAGTTAAACTTATATTTATATAATAAGATACATTCTTACATGGGTAAGAAAATAACATATAATGCTCTCTTTCGCGCATTCAGGCGCAATGAAGTGCAAATCCATGGTTTGAGATAGGTCAATACGTGGGTGCACAACTTGCTTATACGAATGTTGGACCAAAATCTCGTGGTTTAGACCAAATCCAATTTGTCACACGGCCAGACTTAGCTCTTTTTGGAAAATTTTCTTCTCTTCCATTTTCTTCTTCTAAAATAGAGAGTGTAATACATACTCAGCTTTCAACAACTGCTTAATATCTGTTGTATTGTATTATGTGTGACATATGTCAGCTATCCTAATCGGTGGTAGGAAGCGAATTTATCTTAAGGATATTGTGACAGGCCTCAGATTTGTTTTTTATTTCTCTTGCCTTTTTATTTGAATATTAAATTAACAATTATCCTATTGTTTTCTTAACACTTTCATGTGCTCTTTCCTTTCTTCAATGAAGCTTAGATGCTAGCAATTTTCATCAATCTTCAATCAATCTAGGTGATTAACCTAGAAACAATGTTTGTCCTTTAACATTATGATTTTAGACAGTTGCTCTTCTAAAATAGCGAGTGTGACAAATACTCAATTTTCAACAACTGCTTGATATCTATTGTATTGTATTCTAGGAGACAGACGTTACTTATCCTAATCAGTGGTAGAAAGCAAATTTATTTTAAAGATACTATGACAAACCTCAGATTTGTTCTTCATTTCTCTTGTCTTTTTATTTGAATATTAAATTAACAATTCTCCTATTATTTTCTTAACACTTTCATGTACTCTTTCCTTTCATGTACTCTTTCCTTTGCTCTTCCATGAAGCTTAGATGCCAGCAATTTTCATCAATCTTCAATCAATCTAGGTGATTAACCTAGAAACAAGGTTTGTCCTTTAAGATTGTGATTTTAGATAGTTGCTGTGGAAAGCTTCAAGAGCAAAAAGATGGAGAAGAGAGAACTACAGAGTATGGGTGTGCAACGGTTCGGTAATTCTGAATTATCGAACCGAATCATTGCAATTCGGTAATCAATTAACACGTAAAAAAAATTTAGTTCGTTAATCGGTAGTAAGATTTAAATTATTTTGGTTATTCGGTAATTTACAGTAACCGAAATTTGAGTTATTTTGGATATTCGGTAATTTACTGTAACCGAATAATCAAATTTATATATTTAATTTAAAATTTTTATGAATTTTATTATGATATATATTTTTTTTATTTCAAAAATATATTATTTTATGATATTTTAATTTATGTGAGTATTTTTATTCATATAGTATTTTTTATATAATAAAATAAGTTAAGAAATTAGGTCAATTTAAGTAAAATTTACATACTAAAAATTTGAATTTGGTAATCAATAACCAAATTTTTTTATTTGGTTTGATAATTGGTAAGATTTTTTTTAATAACTCGGCGTTCAGTTACTGATATTTTTTCAGTTTGGTAATCGAATTATATAATACTAAACTCATAGTAAAAAGAAGAGAATTGTGTTTTTATTTTTTTTGTTTTTACTGTATCAGGTGTAAAAAGCACCGTTCGCTGGGTTGAACAAATGTTTGCTGATTCAGTATTTTCTTCTCTTTTTTTTTTAAGATAATCAGGCTGCCACCGCCACAAATGTTATTTTTGAAAAAAAAAATGCAGAGTTCAGAGTTTGTATATTATTGTGTAAATTTTTATAGAATGTAACCAAATTGTTAAATGCTCAATAGTTCATGAGTCTTTTGGTAATTAATCCAATCCGAAAATTCAGATTAATTTTGAGAATTCGGCCTTCTCAAATTATCCGGTAGTCCATGCGTTGTGAGCCTGGGCTACAGTCCATAAATCAAAAACTAGCCCACAAACCCCTATTCATGGGCTAGAGAAAACCAACAGTTCAGCAGAATTAACGGAAAACCGCTAATTTTTTTAAATACTTTTTTTTCTAGGGAAAAAAAAAAAAAAGGGAAAAAAGAACAGTGTTTACCGGGGCTAGGATCCGATGAGGTGGCCTGTCTACCTCTAACTACAAAAGCTATATTGGACATCATCAACGTTTATCAATGAAGTGTAGGCTGCACGCACTTTGACTCCTTTCTTCTTCCTTCCTTCCTTTTCCTTCTTTTAGGTCAAATTTTTCTGATTTCCACTTCCAAATTACAGGATACTCTTATACATATTATGAGGTTTTGATCTCAATTCTCAACTGCGAATTCAATTGCGGCCAGGTGAGTTTTGATGATCAATCGCTCTTCTGATTTCCTTTTCTTAACTTTTCTTCTGCGAATTTAAAGAAACCAAATCTATTTGAATCTTAGATTCAAAAGTTTCTTCTACTTCATAACTTGGAGGAAATTGAAGCAATTGGTTGTCAAAGCAGATAAGATGACCGATCTTACAGAGGAAACAAGCAAAGAAATTGAGGTGGATAAGGATGAAACGGAAGAGAAGAGGGAGAGCGATGCCTATGATACTTCAGCGCAGCCAAATTCGAATTTTCTTTATGAGCTGAACCTCCTCGTTGTGATTCTTTCTTTATTCTCTACATCCTCAGAAGATTGCAAGGAGGAGGATATACAGAGTAGGAAAGACGGTGAAGTTAAGGCCACAACATCAAAATATTATACAATCGGAAGACAGGATAGGGATATACACCATGCCAAGTCTCTCATAAGAAAAGCACACAGATTTCAACCCATGATCAAGGATTCCAGGTTTTTGTTTTTTGTTTTTTAAATTTCAATGCTAGTCAATAATAAATATATTGGATTAATTTATCTATAATCACCAAATTTTTTTTTAGTAAAAGAATATTTATTTTTTTACTTTAAAAAAATTAATTAACTATATTTTTATTTTATTCTAGTCATTTTATGTTCATTTTTGGTTGGTGGTATATCAACTCATATATCAAATTTTTAGTAATACATTTGCTGTTATATCATAATTTTAGTAATATGTAAGTTTTTATATTAAATTTTTAGATATAATAACAGTCTAGTTTTTTGGTTACATGAATTGAAAAAGTGATTAGAATTGATTTTAATAAAATAAAAATGTTACGAGAAAAAAAATAATTTTACTATATTAAGAGCAAAATTTAATAAACTATGGACAAAATTAACCATAATATATATATATATATATATATATATATATATATAGTAATGATGTGTTAATTGGAATTTGACCAAAATTTTTGCTTTTGCGTTCAGGCATGGCAGAAAAATGTAAATACGAAAGAAGAGAATAGAAGGTAGGATTGTCTATATATATTAAACCGCTCGAACATAGATTAATTATTATATAGTGAATAGGCATATATGATATTATGTAATGTCTGATAGCTATGTCCATAAATATATTTATAAAAAATTACATATGCAAATTTGGCACAGACAAATAAATTTCATTATATAATAGCAAATAAGAGATTTGCTGAATTTTTTTTCCCATGCCATGTCTATTAATTCATTCATAGTAATGTTACTGTGATCAGCGTTCTCCTATCCTAAATATGCACATAGGATATTATGTAATAGCAATTAAAACATTTTCTAGAAATGTTTTTGTCTATGATTTTTTTTGTTATTGTGACGAAAGTTATAATGTCACTAAAGCTTAAAAACAAGGCACAACAATATACAAATGGGAACCAATATATTAGACACAATCTTCTAGATCAAATAATAATAATAATAATAATAATAATAATAATAATAATAAATCTATACAGAGTCCATATACAGAGGAGGAGCGGAAGAAGTGATACCTATTTGCTCTATATTATCTTTTTCTTTTACATTCAATCAATGATTGATTAGTTCTTTTTCAATTTTTGGAATTTTTTTCAAAAAAAATTTGAACACCCAATACGTTAGATCAGCTACAAAGAGAACCAAATGATCAAAAGAAATAAATGAGACAACCAAAGAGAACATGAGAAGGAAAGACAGGCCAATCAAAAACTAATTATTGCGATGTATGAGCAAGAAAAATGCTTTCACACACACCTCTTATGAGGCATGCAATCGCATCCTGTGAGTCGTTCCCTCGATATACTTTATTGACACAACATATGAATGAGACGCTGAAAGCTACAGCATGTTCTCAAGGAAACAAAAAGGCAAAACAATTTATAATATTAAACTCACTCCGTGAGAAATATGGAATAAAATCACCCTAGATTTACCTCCCTATTTCCTTGCCTACAAAAAATAGCACACTTGTTCGACCTAGAACCAACTTCAGGAAGAAGCCCCTGCTTCAATCTGATATCCTGATATCAACTCCTAAAATATCTTTCACCATCTCGTATGTCACAAATGCAATTGCTATGGATGGGACTACCTGAAAAGTAGAGCAGAAGAATTCGCCATATATCAAATTTTAATATTGAAGTTAAGAAAAATATAAAGATATATATAACATAATTTATTCACAAAAAAAAACAAAGGAAGAATGATTTATCTGTTCTTGAAAAAGCATACTGATACATCCTTTGTTCACACCTCCAAGCAAAACTATCAACTTAAGTGGAGTTTGTACAAAGATACGACTACCAGCATCACCTAAGCTACAAGTTGAAATATCCTCTTGCAAAATCTCTAATCTCAATGGACTTTATTCAATCCAAGAAAACCATCACTTGATGCAATTGTAATAGATATGCCAACCAGTACAACTTCTGTTAAGCGGTTAGATCGTGCTGGCAAATATTTTCCCTCAGTCATGGTATCTAAATTAAAATTTTCTAAGTTTGGCTCAAAGCAATTACAGCTAAGGACATGATTGTAATTAAGAGTATAGCACCCACACAATAAACTTCATCATGTTTCGGAAATAAATCTCAGGATATCTAAACAGAGAAAAACAACGCATAAGAAAATAATTGAAAAACCAGAAGTCACAATCCCAACTAATTCTGTTTCCAAGGAAATGAGAAATTGATAATCATATCATATCAACTTGAGGGAATCCTGACAATTGTTTAGTCTTGTAATACAAGAAAACATAAAGACTCACCTTTACAGAATTGGGTACCAAACCCTTGTATAATGCTCCAAAGCCCTCATGCCGAACAGTTTTCCTAAATGCATCAATCATGCCATTATACTCAAGGGGAGCCTTGCTCCTCCCATCACCAGTCACAATGGATGCAGCATCTTTCCATCCAACCATTTGCATTCGTCGGCGAATAACATCGAGGGGATAAGCAACTGTTTGACCAACAGTTCCAGCAGCAGCCCCACAAGCAAGCCTTGTTGTCACACTTAAGTCGGAATCTTGAACTAGTCCAAATGGTCGAGATTTGATTAACCAATCCTTTAGAGATTCATAAACAGCAAAGTTGAGACCCACATATGGGATCTGCCAGCAAGAAACAGAGAAGGTTACAGAGCATAAGAAACTATTTTCCTTGTAGGAACTCACAACAATTCAGAATTGGTTAATCAAATCTGAGGAGTAATAACTAATCTATTATTAAGCAAGTGGGAAAATAGGGGTTAATATAATCCATCTTCCTCAATTCATATATTCCATTTATTGTCCAACAAATACCAAAACTGCATAATGTGGTTGTATTAAAGCACAATTTCTATAATCAAAATAAGTAAGTTTTGAATCCTCGCTTGCAGAGTCTACCATTTGGTTTCTTACCTTAGATAAATAACGTGAGATATAAAGTTATCCAAAAAGAAAAAATGCATGCAACCAGAGGTTCAGACACATGAATTATGAAATTTCCAGCAGTATATTCAAAAGTGCTCGCCTAGTATGCTTAAGTGCTCGGGCAAAGTGCAAAATGGGCGCATCGCTTCATATATAATTTAGACGCATTTCTTTTAAAAGGCGATCGGTTAGGGTTTTTATATTAATAGATAAAAATTGACAGTCGTAAGTCTGTTACAACAAACTGATCGGTTAAGGTTTTTATTTTAATAGGTAAAAATTGACGGTTGTAAGTCTGTTACAACAAACTATTAATTTACTATCATTAGCTTTAAATACTAAATTCCTACATAATTACATAGATTTTCTTTTTTATTTTTTGAATGTTACAGAGTTTTTTTATAATGTGACTCGACTTTTCATAAGTTTTAATTGTTACTTGATTGTGTTTGCTAATATTTATGATTTATATTTTTTAGTATATTATATTGTATTACTAATAAATTAAATTAGAACTTTAGCGCTTTGCTTCATTCAGGCTGATACGAAGGTATATCGGCTTGAGTGTGCCTATCGCTTTTATCTACATTGATTTCTAGAGTAATCAAATTCTATTTTCTTCCTCTAATACTCTCTATGGCCTTGATAAGTTCATTACAGTATAACTTAAGGAAAGCATGACTTACAACTCCAATGACAGAAGGAAGCCAGCCCTTGTAAAGGGCCCGTGGACCTTCTTCCCGAAGCACTGTTGATAGAGCATGAAACATTCCCCTGTATTGATAAGGTGATTTCTCAGTCTGCAAAACAAGATAGATAAATAAATACGCCTTAGAATGCAAAAATTCCAGTATATGATATCCGCATTGCTGCAGAAAATGATAAGGCACCTTAAATTTAAGTAAATAAAAACAGATTTGCATTACATTCACAGCCTACTATCATATCAACATAACAAATTTCTCCATGAATTCAAATCCATTATAATTTTGTATAAGAAACAAACAAATTGGAAAATACAAATCCACTAAAGTTCTACAGAACATTTCTACAAGCAAGTGGAGTCTTTCAGACATTACCTGTACAGTTAACCTGCCTCGTACCATATCCATAGGATAAGTTGCTGACATGGCAATTATCCCTGCACATGCTCCAGCTCCAAGGCGTAGAAGAGGAGTAAGCTGAGCATCCTCTGCAGGGAAATAACAGGGGAAAGAAAGAGGGAAAAGGACTCAGACAACTTGTATGGTATCTAATAACTGCCGTCTATTGTCAACCATCAACAAGAGAACCCACTAAATCTGAACAAAATGTTGAAGCAAAGCATAGAATTGCATACAAGATCTCTATAAATGTCTTTGAAAAAAAAAAAGAATAAAAAAATAAAACAATAGGACAAATAGATTACGTACCATTACCAGTTTGCTGTTGATATAGCCACAAAATTCTCCTGTCAAAAACACAGGGAAAATCAGCAGAAGGATATACTTGAATGGATCAAGAAAAACCTCTAAACCATGCAACACCTGTGCTCTCAAATGATCGGTAAAAGAGGTGCGGGTAATCGAACAAAGGAACAAGAAAGTAACCCTTCCTCAGTAACTCATCTTGCTTAAATAAAAAGGTCATGTTTTCCCCCCGATACAAAAGATGAAAAGAGATGTTGAATGTTGATAGACATCTGTTGTAATTAAGTTGTTAGTTCTAAATAATTTAGTTTGCTTTCATGTCACTACTGGTTGATAACATTTACATTTTGTCCTCATCAATTCTGCAGACCAGACCATTATATTTTAAAAATTAGGAATCAAAGCAAAACCATTAGAGTCAGACGCAAGCAGCAAGTTGCCCTTCTGTTTGATATATTACATAACCAAACAGAGTTTGAGTTAAACAAAGACTAGAATAACAAATTAGACAATGATCCTGGTCTAACTGATGAAATCAGAAAATTTCAAGGAAACATACTTGGAAGCTTCCTCATAACTGAAGAACTTCACTGCTGAATTTGGGACAATACGTGCACAGTTAGTGCCATTGCCTTTGAAAAGTCCACGAAAACCCTCAGTTCTCCATATATACCTTAACCCTTGAATTGTACCATTGTACTTAATGTTGTGGGGATTTTGGACCTGCACATTGCAGGAATTAAAATCAATTGAAAATTTATATTGCCGTGTGCAAGTCTAATATATGAATGCACAGTTAGTCAGTAACACACACAAATAGCAAGAGACATAAATAAATTTGTGGGCAATTGATTCATTGAAGAAATAAAAATGTTAATGATCTAACCTGTAGCAAAATCTTCAATCTTTCCAGTGGAGCAACAGCTGTACGTGACCTAAACATAAATATGGCCTTTCCAGTCAGTAAAAGTTCGGCCTATCCATTATATAATAATGCATAAACCTGTTCCTCCACGAGAATTCAAAGGAAGTCCTCAAAGGGAGTTTTGAAACATTATAGACTATAGAGTATTCACAAAATCAAACACAGTAGAAACAATAATAATCTAATCTTGCAAGAGAGACATGAACCATTCCATTCAGTTGTAAAAACATGGGGGGAAGTGGGGAGAGAGAGAATCTCAGAGAACTATCATAAGAACAATACTATATACAAATTAAACCAAGTAAATATTCACAAGAGCAATATAATTGACAAGTCATAGTAAAATAAAAAATTCACATTTTTTCACAAAATCACAGGTATGAAATATCCAATCCGAACACTTGAATTTTCCCGCTCATTGGATCAGAACTAAAAAAGAGGAACTTCGAGAGCAACCCTGGCTACTTGAATGCAGTATTTACTGTATAAATACCTTTATAGTTTATAGAAATTTCAGTAAGTTACCAATTCAGATATTCTTTCTCAAGGAAAATAAAACAAATGCCAAAAAAAATTTTGATGCATTTATATTTCGACTAGTCTACAAATCATTAAATCTAAAGTAGAGATCGATACCAAGTTCTTATAAATCCCTATGTTTCTTGAGATCCAAATTGAACAATCTCACAATACTTCCAAAGATGAGAGAACCAATAAATTAAAACACTACTCAATCCTTAAGTACTGAAAAACATAATTTTAAAATTAATTTCAAATATAGCAAAGCTATGTGAATTATCTCCCAATTCTTTTTCAAGAAGAGTTTTGAAGTCCAACAGCAGAGCTTGGCTTAGCAAAGCAAATGTCCCTTTCTCCGTGCCGACTATGGATCATCAGCACTTAAAAAATTCCATTTTTAATTTCCATTACAAGGTTCTCTTGACCTCTAAACAACTTTTCAATAAGCAAAAAATGGATGCTCCAAGCAGAACTGTTCAACATAATTCTAACCTTTCTCTATTTGGAACCGTGGAGATGAACAGAAAATCGAGAAAGAAAAAGGAAAACTCACACTCCGCCAGCGACACCACCAGCAACGAGAGACTTGCAGATACTAAGAACAGCATAGCTGGGGCCCTTGACTCCTTCTCTAGCAAGCTTAGCCTCCTCCGCTAGATTGACAATCGTCGTCACAGCTGATTCTGTAGCCTTCACATCCTCTGATGCCATTGATCAACAAAAAAGAAAAACCTAAGTCGTCAAGAAAAAGAAATCGCGCTTTTCTCTGGCGATCGATCAGGTAGACAATAATCAATCGCGATTATAGGAGTGCAACTCTCTGCATTTCCCTGTTCCTCCCTATACCAGAAGAAGATTATCGTAGCGGTGGCGGCGGTGGCGATGGTGGGGAGCGACGGCTCTAGCCCCTTGGGAGAAGGGAAAGTAAGGTCACAACTCTGTCAATCAAATGCGTACAACCGCAAGAGAGTGGTGACGGCGTCAGTTTTCTGGTTCGAAGTGTCTTTTTGGTTTTTGCTACTCCGTAGTACAAATTGCTTATGTTTGTATACTCGCATCTGTGGATAAGAAGCTGAGACTCGCGGTCTCTTGCTGCACACGTGGAGAATCAAAGAAGTTTTGGGTGGTCTCGTGTCTATTTATCCAAAGATAGGTAAGCATCCACCTGCCCATTAAATCTTGCAATTTGCATATTTAAGAAAAAAAATTTTATTAGTGGATAATTTAGAAAGAAAATTGAGCAAACTGGAGATTATTTTTTTAATCATGGCTAAATATATAAATTTAAAATTATTAGTTTAAATTGTGTTGTATTTTTCATAAAATTATTTCACTTTTTATCAAAAAAAAAAAAAAAAAAATGTTTGATTATATTTAGTTTGAAAAAAAGTAATAGTGTAAAAAAATAATAAAAAATGTGAAAATTTTTTATAAAATCTATTTTATACATATGAAATTTATAAATAGAAAATTCACGTCTGTTGAATAATATAATTCACTCTTCTTATCATGATAATTGCTCATTTCAGGTGAAAAATTCAAAAGAATTCCGTGAAGAAGTTATTCAAATTTAGAGTTAGCTTACTTTTTACATCATGGTGGAATGATTTGGCTACAGTAGAAATGCAGCAGAAGATTACATGGGCTGGATCTATCCAATATAACAAGAAGATGTCGCAATTGTTGACAGCCAACGAGATTGCCAAAAACAATAAGAGCGTGACATTTGTACGGTGTTTTTCGCTCCTTTTTTCCTACCTGATAACGGAAACCTAACAACTTTATGTGGGCGGCGTTTAAAGGTGGGAACATCATAGCAAATGGGCATTAATTTATAGGGCCCGGCCCGCTTCCTTACTCAAACAGCCCGTTTTTAGGAAATTTTACCCAAAAAAAAAACAAAGGGGTATTTTTTTTACATTTTTATAGGTGCTGAAATTTTTTTTCAATTTACCAAAAATAATTTTTAAAATTACAACAATACCTAAATATTAAAATATCCTAAAATATGTCCAGATAATATATTTTCAAAATATCTTCGATATATCTTGGCATATCTTGATTCAATTTTTACAAAAATTGAACAAAAAAACCAAAACAAGAAAAATTGATCATTAAAGAAAAAGAATAATAATAATAATAATAATAGAATTCAATCAAAATACAAAACATCATAAATTCTCAATACAAATAGTTTGGTATACCTTTCGGAATACACTGGGTATACATTAGAGATATATTCGGTATACCTTGAGATTTATATGTGAATAACTCGGGTATATCTTGAGAATATTTTGGATATATTTTCAGAATTCTTAAGGAATTTCCTAGGAAGAATTCTAGATGGTATATCTTCGGGATACCTTGGGCATACTTTAGTTCAATTTTCACCAATAAAGAACAAAAAAAAAACCAAAACGAGAAAAAATTATTACTAAAGAAGAAGAATAATAGAATTTAATTAAAATTCAAAACATCACAAATTCTTAACACAAAAAGTTTGGTATATCGTGGGATTTTTATGAGAATACATTGGAAATATTTTGGATTGGGAGGAATTCCTAAGAATATATCGGGAATACTTCGATATATCTTTGGAAATTCTATGAAAATATTTTGGATATATCTTGAGAATATTTTAGTGATTTTAAAAAAAACAATAAAAAAAAAATAAATCAATAACACAAAAAAAAAATTCTAGAAAAAGATTTTTATTAGTCTGTACAAATTGTAGCTATTTATCAATAAAAAACCATGATGGCGTCAACCATCACTAACATGAATTGCAATACATATTGCATAAATATAGAAATTGTTATCTGTATTCTTTTTCCTTTTCTTTTAAATAAAGCCAACACTATATGTATTCTTAAGCACCAAAAAATTGTGGTATTTTCAATCAATAGGGAAATTGGAATCGGAGATGAGTTCTATGGATTTATAGTCAAGTAAGGTGGAGGACAATGAATCGTTGTTGGATGGCACCGACGATTGGAAAGAGACAATCAACAAGGTGATTACGGCTGTGGTGGTGCTTCTAGCACTGCTTGTTGGTAATTCGACAGAGATTTGCCTTCCTCCAGTTACGCCATAGGGTTCGTCCTCGATAAGTAATAGGGAATCATTCTTATCAATCACCCTTTTTCCCCTCACTTGAGAAGTTATTAGATAAAGTTGAAAAAGTTTTCACTAAAAATGAAAAAGGAAAATTTCGCTTGTATTTTTAAAATAAAAGTTGAGAAAGGGTATTTGATGAAATTTTATCCGAAGTTTAGGACAATTTTACAAAAAAAAAAAACACAAAACCACTTATTTTTAACTTTTCTGCTTCTAACCTTCTATCATCCGGCCATCTGCTTTTTCATATTTTATTATCTAAATCCAAGGAGAGGATTTGCAATTTGGAGGAAAGTTCTCGATTTGTAAAAGATCAGACTACTAGGAAATTCAACGCTTTGCTGTGGATTTCTCTTATCGCTATTACTGGTCTTTTGCTCGACAAAGGTTTTCAAGTTGTTTAGATTATGGTCTAAAGCCAGAAAAATTGCAGTGAAATAACTAGAAACAGAGCATAACTAGACAATAAGACCGAGACTTTCTGGGTAGCCATGGAGAGGCCAAGAACAATTGAAAATTGTTACTAGTAAAGAGAGAATGAGACGAGAGTGAGACTGGTAGGCGCCATGCCAAAAAAGGGGTTGACACGTCCAAATATTAGTTCAAAATGATGGGCCCTTAATCACTATGAATGAAGCAAGTGGATGCTTATGATTTGAGATTTTTCTTTTCCTCTTCGATTTTTATTTTAATACATGTTTTGGATTTTTATTAATTAGTTATTTATCATTGTTTCTTGAATTGTTTTCTTGGTTTAATTAAAATCTTGAGAAAATGCTAAGGAATTCGTAACGCTTGGTTGGTGAAGATTCTTAAGATGTAACGGTTTGATACTTCGATGCTTTTGTCCAGCAACTCCCATAACTAAAGTTGTGGCATGTTATAGTTGTCATGGGCAAATTACATGAACACTTCTGTAAATTCTCCTTTTCAATAAAAAAAAAAAAAAAAGATATTACTATAAAAGATACAAGATATTTGCAATATATTTGTAAAGTATTTTTAAGAAATTCTCAATATATTTTTAAGATATACTTAAAATATTTTTAAGATATACCAAACCAAAATATATACAAAGTATTTCTAAGGATACTAAGTCAAGGCATATCCAAATTATATCGAAAATATACCAAATGTGCAATTTTTGGTATAACTTGCAATGACTTTTTAAGTTTAAATATTTTTAGATATTGTTGGTAGTTTTGACAAAAAAAAATTAAGTGAAGGCCTTATTATAAATATTTTAGGATATTTTTGCCATTTTTAAAAAATTCCCTAATTTCATCCGTGGTTATTATTTTTTTTTATTTTAGTAAAATTACAAAAAATTTTATCCTAAAAAAATTACTGAACTATACTTTCATTTTACTAAAATCACTTTAAGCCAATTTCCGGTGACACTTCAATTGTTACGTCATACTTCCAGTTACATATTAGTTTTTCGGTTATCTAAATCAGAAAATTAGGCGAAAATGAATTTAATAAAATGAAAATATAGTTGAGTGACCACCATAACCAAAAAATGAAAATTAAAGTTTAGTAACCATAAATAAAAATTAATCCAAAAGTTTGATGACCACCATAGCCCATCAACATTAAAAAGAATCTAGAAGGAAAAAATAAATTAAAAAAAATGTTGAGATTTCTTTAAAAAATAGAGTCATCTTCGGTGGCGATCTTGACTTCAAATTTTGGGGCACGAAATAAAATTTTGGAGGGGTGAATATCAAAATTACATATAAAATATTTATTATAATTTTTAAGTATATTGTATATATAAGGAAATTTTAAATTTTGGGGGGCAATGACCTCCATATGCCCTCGCAAAGTTTCGTCCTGGGTTAAAAACCAAAAAATACAATGAAAAATAAGTTAAAAATAATTTATTATAATTATTTAAACTAAGTATTGCCACGAGACTTGGTTACTGTGATGCACTGATAACAGAACTGTGGGGATTGCTCATGGCCCATGGGGCTGCAAGAGGCATAGGAGAAAAGTTAGCGCAAATTGCCAGTGCAAGTCTATCATTCAGCAATGTCACCGATTTCAGATCTAGTTAATAAGAGATTTGATATTCCAGATCTATTTGCTTATTAATCGAAACTGGGAGATTCAGATCTTTCATGTCTATCCAGATGGGGCTGAAAAAATCTGAATTATCGACTATTCAATGATTGAGTGGGGGCTGCCAATCCTCGTGTGCTGTCTATGGAGTACTGCTCTTAGTGTTTGTTCTCTTTTATTATAAAGAAAAAACCATGACCAATATCACGCATGGTTGGTTTTGACACATTCATTTTAAATAATATCTCAAATTTGAATCTTATATATAAAACTATGAGAGTTCTACTCTACAGTAATCTACTAATTAATTCAAACCGAAATAATCAGGGTCCATAAATTTTTGGAAGTCGGTTGGTAATAAAAATTAAAAAAAAAATGTTGATATGATATGAAATAAGATAGAGAAAAATATACCTTATACTCTTTTATTTTCGAAAAAGACTTTTTAACACTCCTTTTCAATTTTGGACTTGTAAATTTTTTCATTAAATTAAAAGACATTTTTACTTTTTTTTTTTTTAATAAATGATAGCTTTATTGCTTGTATAACTCGATTAATTTAAATATTATTTTTTCTCCTAATTTTGAGGTTTCTTATGTCTTATCTATTTTTTCATTGTTTCTGTTATCACAGGTATCTCTCCTTCTTTTGTGTTGTTCTTTTGAATATATATATATATATATATATATATATATAACTCTAATTTGAATATGTTTTAATTGCACATTTAAAAATTATGAATAAAATATATGTAATATAAATATTGTGAACAATTTTTCTTAATGTATCATATATTTGTCATATATTTTTTAAAATATATTTAATAATTTAGATAACACAAAGATATATTTGTCAAAAATATAAAAATATACAAAATATATACAATTATTTGCACAATACTATAGATATATGTATCATATACTTGTCATATATTTTTAATGTATATTTAATATTTTGAACAACATATAGATATATTTATCAAAAAATAAATATAGATATATATATAAAACATATACTATATATTTACAATACTAAAACATAGATATATTATTATTATTATTATTATTATTATTATATGTAAGGTAATTTTTTATGAGTGAGAAAATTGGGATGATCGGTGCAATTAAGAATTCTAATATTAATAAAAAATATTGCAAATATTTTATTCCAAATGCGTAATTTTTGGAAGAAAAAATTAGTTGAAAAATTTTTTTAATAGTTTTAAAGTTATGATATAAAAATATTATAATATGCAAGGAAAGAGTAGTTGTATCAAATTCTCAGTACGTTAACGGTGTGAGCTTAATAATATGACTCTGTCTTTTAGGGGGTGTTTGAAATTGCTATTGAAAGTTCTAAAAGCATGTTTTGAATTTTTTGGATTTAATTGACTGATTTTTTAAATTTTTTATAAACTGTGTTTTCTAAATTTGTTTTTAAAAAAAATATATATTTACCTGCTTCTATCAAAAACAGTTTTCAAAACTGCAAAAAAAATTAAAAATACAAAAATTTTTCAAAAAACGTTTTTTTCACCTCAATGCCAAATAGGTTCTTAATATGGGCAAATTAATGGGCCTCTTTAGTTTAAACTTCTACACTAGGCGGGGCTGGAAATTCTAAAATAGTATTATTAATAGAAAATTTTACACCGAATGCAAATTTTTTAAAGTTTTTTTTTTAATTTTACGATATTTCTTTTGTATTTTTGCTATTATTTTTTTATTAATTCTTTTCTTTTAAAATATGAGAATCGCTATGTATTTAGTATTTTTTTAATTGAAAAAGGAAATGATTTTTTCTATCTTTTAAACATTGATCAATAATTTTATTAATTTACATGGATATCAATTGTCCTTACACATGTATTTACCTATTTTTCTCATTTTTTAATTAATTTAATTAAAAAAAATGTAAATTTATATTTAATTAATAAAATAAATATTGGATAAATCTTAATTATCAAAGAAAATATGTAAACTTATATCTAGTTAAGGAGGCGTTTGGTTAAGGATAAAAATGGTGAGAATGATAATCATTCTTTCCAATTTCCATTGTTAGTGTTTGGTTAGCAAAAAAAAAAAAAAATAGAAGGTAACGAAAATAAGATTATCCCATCAAGGGAATGACTCATTTTTCCTTTCCTAGGAAATAAATATTTCATTCTCATAGGAATCAAGTCTAATTAAATATAAATTACAATCATTTTTAAATTTTCAATATTCTCTTAATTAAATTAAAAAACATTATAAAAATATAATTTCATAATATTAATTTATTTAATGATAAAATTAAAAATGTAACTATCTTAAATAAATATAATTTGTATAAAATTCAAATTCAAATAATTTGAGAATCTCTTTATATTTTATTTTAGAAAAAAAAATATGTTATCTTATTGTTGATCTGCAAATTATATTTTAAAAATATATTATATAAATATGATAATTTAACAAAACATATACAAATTAAATTTTATGTTCATTCACATTTCTTAATAAATAAAAACGAACCAAACAACATGCTAAAATCATTTCCATTCACATTCCCACATTTGAACCAAATATTTTCTAACTTAATTAAGGTTATTTACTTTAGTAAATATTTGGCTAGATATTTAGTAAATATTTGATAAATATTTGATAAACATTGGAATTACCTTTAGTAAATATTTCATAAATTTTTTTATATCTTTCGATAAACTTTGGACAAAAATTTGATAAATTTTTTATAAACCTTAGGTAACTTCAATTTCATTAATTTTCCAGTAAACATTGGATAATTTCAACTTTCATTAATTTTCTAGTAAATCCAAGTTAAATTTTAGGTAAATTTCATACAGATCTTGGTTAAATTTTAGGTAAATATTGAACAAACATTGTGTAACTTTAAATTTCATTAATTTCTAGTAAACTTTAGATAAATATTTAGTAAACCTTAAATTTTGGTATATTTATAATATACTTTATATTTCATTAATTTTCTGATAAACATTTAATAAACTACTCATTGCCTTTTTTTCGTTCCTCTGTATTGATGAGAGTTCTAAAATCATATTAAAATCATGGTGAATGATTATATAAAGAAATAAAGGATATAAGGTTTTAGATTTAGACTAGAGAAAGAAAATAAGTTTAGAAACTCATGATTAAGGGAAAATTCATAGAGAATTATGAAGTTGGGCTCAAAACATTTTTTGGAAGTTTTCATGTTGAATTAGGATTTGATCAACAGTTGGTTTAACAGGGATAAAGGTAGACCTGGCCAATGGTTCGGAACCGCTTGTTTCATGGTTCAAAAATTTTTAAACCAAACCAGAAATGGCTAGGAGACGGTTCCAGGCCAGTTCAAATTTTTTATTTTTTAAATATAAAATTAAAATTAAATTTAATAATTAAAAATAATTTATGAGTTAAATAAATACAATTAAGGTTAAAATAATATATTATTTATATAAATTGCAATTATTTGGAATTAATTATACAAATTGAGAAGAAAATTTAAGTTAGGATAATGAGAGAAGAAGTAATAAATATTTAAGTTAAATTTAAGAAATATTTAAAAGTAATAAATTAAAAAAAATTAAGTGGAATATTTAGTTTTAATTTTAAAAATTATTTAAGCTAAATGTGAAAAAAATATGAAAGTAATAATATTAAAAATTTATAAGTGGACTATTTATTTGTAATTTTAAAAAAAATTTAAGGTAAATTTGAAAAAAAAAATTGAAAAGAATATTAAAAATAATAAATTGGCTTGAATGTAATTTTTTTTATCATTAATTAAGTTGCTTACGTATTCTCTTGGGATTTAGATGAATTAAAGTTTACGTAGTTCTCTTACCTTTTAAATCTGTTAAATACTTTTTTACCTTATTTAATCTGAACCGCTGATACCAGATGTGTCGATGGTTATTTCGGTCGTAGAAATTAATTTTTTTTCGTATCTTTTTTTTCAAATTCTTATTGTCTTAGGGCCGCTTTAGTCTAATCAGCGACATATGCTTGAGCTTCAATTGATTCGGGAACTAAACTTGATCGCGTTTTATTCAAAATATTACTTCTTGAACTAAATGTTTGTTCGACAGCAACTGTTGAAACATGATATGCAAAAATTTATTTTGCAATTTGGGCAAGGATATGATAAATGTTTTGGTGGCGATTCTACCATTACGAACAAGAAACTATTTATTTGCTTTACTATCACCAAATTCAAAATTTGTTGTTACATAAATGTCAAGTTCGGATGAATCAATAGATGATCGAAATTTTTTATGACTTTTTAATATCAAACGATCACTCCTTTTCGCACTTTCCAGTTCAATCTCTCCATGACTAGAACTAGTGGAACTAGGAATATTATATAAATTATTAAATTTATTAAATAGGTCACAAATATTTCTTCTAACTTCATTTATAATTGAATTAATACTAACATTGTCAATATTAAGACACTCATAATAAATTTATAAATATTTATGTAACATTGTAATTCTACACCTAGAATCAAGAACACAATATACAAGATTAATCAAATGAATTATTTTAAAATAAAATAACCATCAAATATAACATTATGCAAAATAACATCATTTATATACTATTTAAATACATCAAGAATATTAATACATTGAGCAAAAAATAAATGACATACAAGATAATAAACATCACTTAAAACATATGTTGCATCGTTAAAAACTTTTAAAATCTCTAAAAGATTTTTACAAACATGTCAATGTTGTGGATATAAATTAATTTGTCATATTAGTGGAAATAAATGAGCATAATAAATATTTATATGCGTATGATTTGTTAATTAATTCAAATATAGAATTCCAATGAGTTATGACATCTTGTAGAAATTTTTTCGATCTTTTGTCATTTTCAGAACAAAATCGAATCCATAATTTCTTAATTTGGGAATGTTCATGCAAATAAATAAATTGCTTATTTTATTAGTTCAATTGTATTACCCAATATTTTTAAATCATCTTGCACACACAAATTTAAAACATAACATGCACGTCTAATATGAAAAAATTTTACACCAATATAAGATTGACATATAAATTGAAACTCTTTAATAGAAGTCGTGTTAGCTGCCGCATTATCAAAATCGATTGAAAAAATTTATTAACTAAACCATATTTTTTATTATTTTATAAATATTATGTGTTGTATGCTTATCATCAAATACTCTAAATGTAAGTAATCTTTTTTGGATAATCTAATCATCACCAATCCAATGACATGTTATACCCATATATAAATGTATGTGTCAATGATCACTTCAAATATCATTACAAATTGCAACGAGTCCATTTAAAGAAAAAAAAATTTTACGCAATTCTTTTTTATTTTCATTATATAATTTAAATAAAGCACGTTTAAGAGTATTTTTTGGAACACATTTAGCAGCAGGATTTAAACCAGTTTGACAAAAATTAATAAATCCAACTTTTTCACCAAAACTAAAAGATAAATTTTCAACATTTATCAGTTTTGTCATTTTCTTGTTTATACATTTCATCATTATATTAAAATAATAGATAGTTATAAAACGAACTTGCAAATCCAGAGATTTGTATTTGTTTTTTCACGATACAGAGTTGAGTCGCATATTTATTTTCCAAATGCCTTTTAAAAGTATCATACCCACTACCTTGTTTAAATTTATAAGTTTGGCCACAATAGTTGTACACAACTTGTAATTAACCATTATTTTGTTGTATTTTCTTGAAATAAATTTGAAAAATATCGTATGAGCAAAGTTTTTTATCTAACCCTCGACCCATATTTGTTGAAATATTATTTATCATTATTTGGCTTTGTTGAGTGCTGTGTGCGGAAGCCAATTCGTTTGTCATCTCCTCTTACTCATCCTCGATATTAACAAAATTATCATAATTTTCCATATTCACAAAAAGATTGTTGGAATTAAAATTGTTTCTTCTACTATTGTTTGCTATTTTTGAGAATAAAGAGATAAATTTGAGAATTATAGAATTTCAAAAAAAATTAGAGTGCAATTAGAGAGAATTTAATAGAGAAAAAATATTTTTTTTTTGTAGTTGAGAGAATTTGAGGAAGTATGTGTATAGAATTAAGAAAAAATTTGATAAAATGAAATTGAAATGAATTAAGGTATTTATAGAAAAATTTTTCAATAGTTAAAAAAACAAAAATACTATTAAATTATATCTGTTATTTTTCAGTTGTAGTGGCATTTTTGTCTTTTACTATATTTGTTTTTTAAATATTTATATTATAAATTAATTTAAAAAATTTTAAAAAAATGGTTGGGAAGGGGGAGGAGAGGGACCTGATGCATATAAGATCCCTAGGTTATGCGTTAGAATAGTCACTGATCGTTCTGACACGCGCAGGCAGATGGATCCCACCTGTCTACTCATGCTTTTTTTTATTATGATTCGGAATCGAAACCGGCCGATTTTGAACCTGAACCGGCGATTCCAATTTTGAAATCGATTGAACCGGTTCGGCTGGTTTCGAACCTAAATGGTCACTACTGGGTAAAGAAAACAACAATGAGGCCGCGAAAGTAATTCAAGTTATTGAGAAATGGTATTACTATCCATTTGTAGTGATGATTAGTAATACAAAAAGTTATTTTATATATTTTTTCAAGATGAATGCCAAATTGGCAAAAGCCGCACTTAAAATCGAATTTAGAAAAAATTTTGACATCTTTGAAGAATGCAATAAAAAACGATATCTTAGATGTTTTTAAAAAGAATTAGCACTTTTTCTATTTTTTAGAAAAAAGCTTTAAAACAGATGGTTGTAATTTTTTATTTTATATAATGTCTTTTATTGACATCGATAACAATTGATTTTTGACCCCTTATTATTATTATTATTATTTTGACAAGATTAGTTTTTGACATAAGCTTCCTAAGTCTAACCATTAATGATAAAGCGTCCCAAGTCTAAGCACTGATTTTTGACGTAAATTGAAGAACAAAGCAGACACTAAATAAATTAAGCATACAATGTATTAATGTTAAGAACCAATTTATCAAATCCGACAACATGATTTGGGAGTTGTTTTTATTATTATTTTATTAATTAATTACAAGTACAAATAATTCACTAATTAACGTGCATGCACTAAATTTGTCTTACATAATTCCAACACAGCCGTCAAGAAAAAGATAAAGTTTAATTACTGCATAGATGTTGATTCATTATTCTTACTTATATATTATTCAATGTGTGCATGAATTACCTATTGAGTCTTTAATGAATTTTTCTCAGAATCTGACTTTACTTGGTTTAACTATTAATGTGTGCATGAAAGTGATTAGTCGTTCATGTACTAATTAAAATGATTAAAATTTTACTAAAGCGGTGAATGATCAAATCTTGGGTCTATTCTCTGCCTCTTGAAAATTATATGACTAGTGTAAAGGAAATTGTGATAGGACATTATGAATTGAAACATAAAGAGATGCCATGAATTTGCATTTGTTCAAAGGAATAGTTAATTCTACTTTTAGAAAAATTACTGGGTTAATTAACTTTTTAATTGCTTAATAATCATCCATATCTAATTAATTGGTCTTATTCATTGTCCAAACCATATGAAATTATTACTAAATATTTGTCTAATTAACTTTTTTTTCTATCTAATTAACTTTTTGTTTGACTTTGGATTTTCATGGTGTTCGGATGGAATTAACAAATTTGTTGTTTGCTTTCGGCTTCTTTTTTTCTTGGAAAATTTTAAAAAATGTCAAAAAATTTCTAAAACATATACATTTAATTATTTTAAAAAAAACTATTAAATGAGCCTAAAAATACTTAAACTCAAAAATCACCCCAAATATACCAAAAAAGTACACATTTTATATATTGGGTATATCTTAGTTCGGTATATATTGAAAATAAATACCTTGGATATATCTTGGTATAGGATAAAATGAATTAATGATACCAAAACTTTAGCATATGTATCAAATTGGTACTAAAACTTTTTGTTTCTTCAAATTGGTAACAAAATTTTGGAGTTTGTTTCATATAATTATGGTACCAATATGACATATACATCAGATTTGTTTATGTGTAAGCCAAATTTGCTGACATAGATATCGAGTTTGTTGATGTGGCCTCTAGATTTCAATGTCGGAAAAGTTTTTTGGAAACATGATATGAAACTCAACTTTAAAGTTTAGATACCAATTTGATATAAATCAAAGTTTTTGTATCAATTTAATACACATACAAAAATTATGGTAAAAAAAAATATATGTATTTTACCCCTTTTGTACACCTTCATGTAAACACTCACATCCGGCCTGGATCACTTCCATCTCTCAACCACAGGGCCATTATCACTTCCACTTGAACCAACATATGAAGAAAAAAAAAAAAAAGACCCCAATTCGGAAAAAATTAGAAGGAAAAAAAAAAATGAAAGGGACTTGGTTTGAAGCTAGAACGCATGGCGTAGAAAATAGAAAGGCAAGGTCAGCGTTGTTCCAATCAAGAGCGGCGGTAATAATGGTAGAACAATTGGAGACGCTAACAACGCCGCTAGTTGTGTTAGAGAATTCGGCAATAATATGTAGAACTTCATTGGCATTCTTAGCAACAGAGATTTAGATAAGCAATTCTTTCTTATCGGAAATATGGAATTGTCATCGCTGAATGAAGTTTTTGCCTACGCCCTGTAAAGCATAAACATTTTAACTACACAGCGTATCACATTTTCGATACGTTTTCGACACCAACACTCGTCAGACACCGACATGAAATGTCTTGGGTACATTTTGTAATTTTAAAAAAAATTAGAAACACATTTATTTAAGTTAAAAACATATTTTTCCTTCTATAAAATCTAAAATCTATATGTGATACCAATCATTGCTCAATATACTTGATTATATGTCATTTTTATTTAATTCATATAAAAATAATAACTTGTAATGATATTTTTTATATTTATTTATTTATAAATTTACCCATATTTTTAATATTTATATGTTTTTCATGCGTGTCCGCATCCTATAGTTTTTATAAATTTCGTTTCTCAGTATCCGTACTCATATATGTACCCGTATCCGTGTCTGTGCTACATAGAATACTCCTAAAGAAGAACAAGATAAATAGAACAGAAAAAAAAATAGCTAAAATTGAAAAGTAAATTTCATAAAAATGAAAAGAAAAAAAAAAACATACGTATTTTTATAAGAGTAAGTTAAAAGTAGGAGTTTCTAAATTTTTTTTTTTTCTTAACCTTTTGGGCCCCTTTAGGCCTTTGATTCAAATGATATTTTTCATAAAAACAATAATAACAAATTGGAAATTAATCAGCTGCATTTTGGTCGGTGAAGAAAAGAAGGCGATTTCATTATTTTATGTGAAAATTGTTATATGTCATATTAAAGGGAAATTTTTTTTCTTTAAAAAAAAAAGAGGCAAAAACGTTGATCACGTGAACCATATTGGAAGATGAGGAGGACCCTCACTCCCACTGCGGCCAGTGCCACCATACATGAATTATTTTGGTTGACCATATATAAATTTATTTTCTGAGCTAATTTAGTAAAAGAAAAATGTGTTAATTCATTTCTCTATTTTGTTCAAAAGAAAAAAAAAAAAAGAAATTCCCATAGTTAAATTCTGTTAACTAAAATCAGTGTACTTAGAGGATATGGATCTTTGTGTTTGATCATGAACTTCACTTCATACGATTGAGAATGTAGCTTAAAGATTAAGAATTTAAAATTAGTGCATTAATTAATGATTACCGGGTTAATCGGATTAATTTTATCTATGATCGCTAAATTTTACTTTTATTGCAGTAAAATTATAAAAATTATTTTATTTGAAAAAAATCACTAAACTATATTTTTGTTTTATTAAAGTCACTTCATGCCAATTTTCGGTGACACGTTAACTGCCACATTAGATTTTCAGTAATATATTAGCTGTCATATCAAATTTTTGGTAATACTTCAGTTATTACATTAGTTTTTTGTTTACATAAATAGAAAAATTTACCAAAAATAATTACTTTACTAAAATAAAAACATAATTGAATGATTTTTCTTATAACGAAATTTTTTTTTATATAATTTTACTAGAATAAAAGTGAAATTTAGTGATCATAAATAAAATTAACCTATGATTACCAAAAGAATCTGAGTATCAAACATATAATAATATTTTGTTAATAATTCTTGTAAGTGTTTCTCCTACGATAATATTTCATTTTAGTTACAACTCGAAAATTTAATTAACGAGGGGATACATTTTTTTAATGTAAAAGAAATAGATCAGAAAATATATATATATATATATATATAAATTATTATAAATTATCACGTGGTTGATTAATAAATATACTTCCAAAAAACACATCATTGGCAGCTGCAGATTGCAAAGTGACAGCTTAACCAACTAAATATGCATGGCCATATCCATATGGTTATCGTCTCGCAATTTCTTCCATGACATTATTAATTTGAGATTAATTAATTTCATATTTTTTAATATAAGATATTGATGATAGTGGTTTGTTGGAAAAAAATGTGATTATAAGCCATTTTGAGAGGATTATTCGGGTAGGTTCCATAACTCGATTATGGGAAAAAGACCCGAATATATGTTCCTTGACATGAGAACTATGAATTAATGTATTCATATGCTCAAAATGGAAAATGTGTGAATAGAAATTGAAGCTCAAAGTAAGCTCCATGATAAGGAGATTTAAAAGTGAAAAGTGAGTGAGAATTTGTCTCA
>CATIWF010157978.1:0-10495 GCA_949630135.1 Balakata baccata
ATTATAAAGGTATAAATTCTGAATTTTCTTTGATTAAATTAGTTTTAATTGGCACATGAAAATCCTTTGATTTGGGTTTTGAAAATTTTTATTTTCCGCTGCGTTATATGTATGAGATACATGATCAAAACCCTTCACAAGCAACACAAATCATCTTTCAAAATAAAAAATTATGTAAGCATATCTAGACCTCTTCAATTATTGTATCTAGACTTATTTGGACCTAATACAGTTGCAAGCTTGGGTGGAAAATACTATGCATTTGTTATTATTGATGATTACTCTAGGTTTACTCTGGTAATTTTCTTAGCTCATAAAAGTGATAGTTTTGAAAAATTCAAGTACTTTGCCAAAAGAGTCCAAAATGAGAGAGGGTATTGTATCTCTAAAATTAGAAGTGATCATGGCAAAGAAATTGAAAACAAAATTTTTGAAAATTATTGTTTGGAAAATGGTATTTCTTATGATTTTTCAACACCAAGAACTCCTCAACAAAATGGAGTAGTTGAAAGGAAAAATAGAACATTGGTAGAAATGGCTAGAACAATGCTTAATGAGTATGAACTACCAACTTATTTTTGGGCAGAAGCCACTAACACTACTTGTTATATAGTAAATCGTGTTTTCAAAAGACCCATTTTGAATAAAACCTCTTGTGAGCTTTGGAATGGAAGAAAACCCAATATTTCATATCTTAGAGTATTTGGTTGCAAATGCTTCATATTAAATAACGAGGACAATCTTGGAAAATTTGCCTCAAAGTTGGATATGAAGGTATATTTCTTGGCTATTCCACCTCTAGCAAAGCCGATATAGTATTTAATAAAAGAGCATTAGTTGTAGAAGAGTCTATGCATGTTAATTTTGATGAATCCTATACACTTGATCTTGGGAAAGGTTTTTCCTTGAATGATGTTATAGGCTCCATGGAAAATCTTAATCTTGATCAAAGAGAACAAGAAATACCCACAAAGAAGAATGACCTTGATGAGGAGCAACTACAAGTAGAGAAGCAATCCCAAGCTTAAGAGTGAGAGACCAATGAGCTACCAAGGGAGTGGAGATATGCAAGAAACTACCCGAAGGACCAAATCATTAGTGATCCTTCAAAAGGTGTAAGTACTCGTTCAAAATTTCTTGATTCTAATCTTCCTTGTGTATCACAAATTGAGCCAAAGTCAATTAGTGAGGCTTTGGATGAGGAAAGTTAAGTGATTGCTATACAAGAGGAACTCAATCAATTTGAGAGAAATGAAGTTTGGGCCTTGGTTCCAAGACCTAGTGACTACCCAATCATTGGTAGTAAGTGGGTCTATAGGAACAAATTAGATGAGAATGGTAATATCATAAGAAACAAGGCTAGATTGGTTGCCAAAGGATACAACCAAGAGGAAGACATTGATTATGATGAAACATTTACCCCTGTAGCAAGATTAGAATCTATACGTATTTTGTTAGCATATGCATGCCATATAAATTTCAAGCTTTTTCAAATGGATGTAAAAAGTGCCTTTTTAAATGGTTTTATATCAGAGAAAGTATATGTTGAACAACCTCTCGGTTTTGAAAATCATGCTTTTCCAAATCATGTCTAAAAACTAACTAAGGTTTTATATGGATTAAAGCAAGCTCCTAGAGCATGGTATGAAAGACTAAGTGCTTTTCTATTAAAAAATGGATTCTCAAAAGGGCATGTTGACACAACTCTTTTTATTAAAAAGCATAAGCATGACACTCTCATTGTTCAAATTTATGTTGATGACATAATCTTTGGATCTACTAATGAGGATCTTTGCCAAGAATTTGGTAAGTGTATGACTAGGGAATTTGAATGAGCATGATGGGAGAGCTCAAATTTTTCCTTGGACTTCAAATCAAGTAAGGCAAAGATGGCATCTTCATCAACCAATCCAAGTACACCAAAGAATTGATCAAGAAATTTGGGATGGATGGATATAAGAATGCCAAGACTCCAATGAGTACATCAACAAAATTGGACAAAGATGACAAGGGTAAAGCTATTGACGAAAAACTTTATAGAGGTATGATCGGTTCACTTCTTTACTTAACCACCTCTAGACCCGATATTATGTATAGTGTATGTTGGTGTGCAAGATATCAATCATGTCCCAAAGAATCACATTTGAATGATCTAAAAAGAATTTTAAAATATCTTCTTGGCACTATGAATTTAGGACTATGGTATCCAAGAAATTCTTCATTTCATATTATTGGTTTCTCAGATGCCGACTACACCGGTAGTCTGTTGGATAGAAAAAGCACGTCCGGAACGTGCCACTTTATTGGAGAGTGTTTGGTTTCTTGACATAGCAAGAAACAAGTTTCGGTTGCCTTGTCCACCGCCGAAGCTGAATATGTGGCAGCTGGTTGTTGTTGCACCCAAGTCCTTTGGATGAAGCAACAACTAAAGGATTATGATCATGACATTTCAACATTCCAATTAAGTGTGATAACATAAGTGCCACAAACCTCTCTAAAAATCCCATTCAACACTCTAGAAGTAAACACATCGACATAAGACATCATTTTTTAAGAGATCATGTTTAAAACGGTGATGTAGTGTTAGATTTTATTAACACTAAAAAACAACTGGCAAATATTTTTACCAAGCCCCTAAATGATGAAAGGTTCTGTTTTATAAAGAGAGAGCTTGGTATGCTAGATGGGAGCACATTGATTTGAGAAAACTTTAAACCTTGTTTTTGCATATGAATTGTTGTATATATATGCTTTTTACTTGTTGTTGTAAATACTAAACTTTCGGGATAGTTAACTTCCTTTTTCTCCTAAAAATTCTCGGAGACCCTATAACTCCAGATCGGGAACAATGTCCCGCTCGGGACATTATACCTCCCGTTCAAGAAGTTACACTTCCCGGTTGGGACTTTTGAATTTTATTTGACCGTTGCACCTCTTCATACGTGCATGTTCAGGAAGACTTCTATCCCCCTCGGGATGGGGTCCAAATTTATTTATTTTTTTGATCGTTGGAGGGTTCCTGCCGATCGGGACTTACTTGATGACAGCCTTTTGTAATTACCACCAATCAAATTCAACTGCTATAACTCTCATTTAAATCCCTCAAATGGTAACATACCTCTTCAAACTCTATAAATATCCCACTATTCTCATTCTTTTCCTCACTTTTGCATCAATACTCTTCCAATTCTTCAATAACAAATCTTCAAACATTCTCCATACTCACCCTTTCCATATGGCACTAAAGGCTGGCACCTCAAAATCAAGAACCTCCAAAGGCAAAAGTGTGGCTTCTTCTTCCCAAATCTCCTCCTTTCAAGACATCTTCAATGCTTTCTCAAAGGAGGAGAAGAAAAAATATGCCAACATAACTGCCAAGAAATTCATCTTAAATCGTACACTCAATGTTGATAATCTTGACAAGTTGGGAGTTAAGGATGAAGTTATTGGCACCCTTGAAAAGATGGGATGGACCACTTTTGTCATGCTCTTTGAAGACAGCCACGATGAACTTACCATTAAATTCCTCTCCACTCTTCAAGTTATCAAGGATCCAAAACATCCTCTCGGCTACTACGGCCTCTAATTTCGTCTCTTTGGCCAACCACAAGAGATGACAAAGCATCAACTTACTAATGCCTTTAGGTTTAAGAAGGAGGGACTCATCAATCCTTAAGTCATGCATCTCTCTGCTCCTGATGTATGGAAAGGAATCTCTCTTGAAACTTGGCTTGACAAGAGATCAAATGCCAAGCATATCAAGACCCTCTCTCACTTCATCCTTCATAGAATCATCACTTTCTCAATCAATGCAAGAAGTGAAAGTAATGAGAAAGTCACCTATGAAGACCTTCTCTACCTCTATGCCATGGTTCACAATCGGCCTACGGATACGGTCCATCTTCTTCTTGATAGATTTCAATCCATGGCCTCCACCACCAAGGGCACAATTTCACTCCATGCGCAAATCACCTATCTTGCAAGGTATCTTCATCTAATGATGGATGAGAATTGTGCACTTCTCTCTTCATCTCGCTCTCAATATGAGAGCTTCTTGGATATCCAATATCTCCTAAATTGCAAGGCAATTGGAATACCATTGTAGGATGTTGATTCCTTCTTCTATGCTTTTGGGGAACATAGTACCCAAAAGGCCACTCAAGAGGCCACAAGGAAGAGGGCAAAACTCTCTATAGGAGGGGAAGGCTCAAGTATATAAGAGATACCACCTCCACCACCACCTGCTCAACCACAACAACTCACTTTGCAAAGTCTTTATGACTCGCTATAGGAGGGCAAGACTCATCCACCTTGATATTCAAAGCTTGCAAGGGCAACTCAATTTAAATGTTTGTGCCATAGCTTTGAACAAGCCCCACCATTTAAGGGGGAGCGAGGTGAAGTGGAAAAAGAAAGTGGTGGAGATGAAGATAAGGGTAATGATGAAGAAGGAGATGAATAGCTAAGAATTTTTCTTACATTTTTTTTGTCCCACATGTTGCGTAATTTCTTTGCTTCATTAATCAAATGATCTTTTCTTCTCTATATCCTCTAAATATTTCAATCTTTTTGATATTGACAAAGGGGGAGAAGAAATAACTAAGCAAAAATTTAAAATTTAAATTTCTCAATTATGTTTTGACTTTTGCCATTCAATATGTTTTATACCTTTAAATGATATGAAACTTTGAATACATATTACTCAATTTGTCAATTTGATTATAGAATTGTCAATTTGTTACCCTTAGGGTGATTGCTCTCTATTTTGATATTGACAATCAAATTATGTGCTATTAACATTTTTGTTGAGTGTTGTTTTGATAGTGTTCAAAGTTTCAGCATATTTGGTTATGGTTTCCTCATCAAACAACTCAAACATTTCCTGGAGACGTGTAACTCCCGATCGGGACAGGAATCTCCCGACCGGGACATAAGTACAGACTGGGAAATTATATGTCATGACTGGGAAAATGTTGCCTCCTAATGTTTCAAAGCTCCAGTAGCAAAACTAGATCGGGACAGGTGTTGTCGCAACTGGGACTGTAGTACAGACCAAGCAAATTGAGTGTCTAGACTAGGAAACACTGCAGGATGATAATCCAAAAGTTCTAGTAGCAAATGCAGACTAGGACATGGTATGTTCCGATCGGGACACTTATTTCTCGATCGGGATGGTTGTAGTCCAAGCGGAAAATTCAAAAAGACATGACAGTTGAAGAGGAGATACCATCAAAGTGTGCCACATCATCAGAAAGTAAAAAACACTCAAAGTCAAACTGACTTAGGTCCCGATTGGGAATAGTGGTCCCAATCGGGACTCTTTCGAAGCAAACAGATCCAAGTTCTCGGCAATGGCATCATCGGGCAAGTCCTGACCTGGACTCCAGGACTCCCGACTGGAAAAATTGAATAGGGACTAGCCATTGGACATTTTAGTCAACCAAAAGCTACCGCGTATCAAAATTGGGCATTTTTCGATCGGGAAAGCCATGTTCTCGACTGGGACCTCTCTATCTGCAGACAGCATTTAATGCACTTGTAAGAGAACATTAGAAAGAGTTATGGCACCACTTTGTAATGGCTAATTGGTAGGTAATCAGTATAAATACCTCACCAAAAGGCTATTTAAATAGAACCAACAACTTAACAAGTGCCAAAGCTCTTGTAATTTATTTTCTTAAACTCTTCATTAATTGTTTTGTGTAATGGTTCAAGTGTTAATCTTGAAACACATGGGTTATCTTGTAATTGGATAGTGTGAGCCAATCTATAAGGAATTTGTTATTATGTGAGCCACAAAATGCAAGGGAAATTCGGGTTGTGTGTTAGCCTTAGTAAAACACTTAGTTGCAAATTGTAATCTAAGTGATTATATTAGTGAATACCCAATCAAAATTGGGAGAGGAGTAGGGTTCGTTAATACCAGAACCTCTATAAAATTCGTATCTCAATCTTCTCGAACTCTTTCAATTACCTTGTGAGTGTAAGAATTTTTTTAACTTCCCATTAATTTAAAACGCAACACAACCCCCCTTCTTCTTAGTGATTTTTTGGGCAATAGTCATGAAAATCTCTAATTTGGTTGTGAAAGGGGCTGCCCCGTTTCTAAATACAAGAATCAACATTTTTTTTAACACTCCACCAATATAATAGGAATAATCTCATTATATAGTTGAATGCCATGTAACTAACTAAGTAACTTTGTTCGAGTTAAAAATTTTCTCAGTTATTATTTCTATTTACCTGTTTATATCAGATTAGGCATGCCTTTCTAATTTCTTTCTTACCTCATATCGTGCACATATATATTACTTGATATAACTATTTTTCACCTTTTAAATATTTTTATTTATGAAATGTACTCTTAATTCATTTACAAGACATTTTATCTAACCCATATGCATGATTAAATCAAAACAAAAGAATAAAGAAATTGACCTAATAGTCGGGTCTTCAGTGTCTGGGCTCAAACTTTTCTTGATTAGACTTAAGTTTTAATATCTACAAACTCTATTTTCTATGTGAGAGAAACTCACACCGAGCTATCTTTATCTTAGTGGTACATATAGCATTTAAGTTCTTCATGTAGTCACACAAATGCAATGACATAAATTTCATGTCAGGTATCACAATATTAATACATGTATCATAATAAAATGAATATATTGTTACATATGATGATATCACATTTTCATGGCAACATATAGCTCATTTAATAAGTTAACTTACCCCATAATGTAATTATAACTCATATTCTGTCAAATTCATATAAATAAATTCATGTATATCACACAGTCAACTCTCATCTTATTCCTTTTGTCATTTAATTAATTTCCATATACTATCTTAATTTAATTAGTTCATCTAGTACTTTATATAATTGCTAATTTCCAATACATGTATATTTATTTGCCATATTAAATTTTCATTTTACGTTTGCACAACCAAATAATCACAAACTTAAAAATCATGCCACATATAATATCCCATCTTGTTTGACCAATTATAGAATATTAACATACTTTAGTTTTATTCTCAAATTGTAAGAAAAAAATATACAAAGCACTTACATAATTAGATTCAACCAATCTTCAGAATATTTTATACTATTTTAATATCTAAATCATGCCCAAATTATTTATTTGTCATAGTCGATTCATAAATCAACATTGAACCTTCATTTGCCTTTTTAATACCCGCTCATACTTGTTTGTGTATGTTCCATTGTTAAGCATTTTATTTTATATATAAAACCACATTTATTATACAACATGCTTCATAAAAGAAATTTCATATGCCAACATAGTTTTCATGTAATGTGTAAACAATTATTTCACAATCTATACGTATACAATAAACTTACCATTATTTAAATGTACTTATAACCTTGTTATTATTACTATTATTATCATTATGTTTTTGTTCTAGTCTAGCCTATAATACCTATATCCGAACTAATTAATTGGAATATGGGGTTGCCATTACTGACCTATTTAATGTTGCCATTTCCGATCTATTTAATATCGCCATTACTGGCCGGTATAAAATAGAAGTGCCATTACCAGCTTTATGATTGTATCACACGCTTATATTTCTGCCCTTGTTTGGCATGCCAAACTATTCACTATTCTAGTTCAAAGCTAGGTGTATTAGGGCTTTGATATTATTGTTAAGATTAATTTTATTATTATTAATTATAATTTCCTTTTCAACTCTACTCATACATATATTTATTGATTATAAATTACTAATATCACATCTTAATATATGTATTATATGTCCATATATAGAAATAAGATCTAAAGTTTCAACAACAATCTCACATGCACATCATATCACATGAAAAAGATCATAATACAAATTTTATGCATATGAAAGATTTCAATCCTGATATTGAGCTTCAATTTTAGCCCCTTTATAATTGGATTCAGACATTATGGTTTTATGTGACCTTTTAGCATATCATCTTAGCTTGAATTTACAAAAAGAATCATCTGAATCTGAGTTTTCTACTAAAAGATATGACCATTTAATCATGAGATGTTCAACCAAATTTTTACTCGACATTCATTTGATATTACCTAATCCAAAATTTTGTAAACCATCTTGGACCTAGTTGCAATCTGAATTACAAAGCTTTTGTTCTTCATAATATTTTTAGTACTATAAGTTAACTTTTATTTCCAATTAGTTTCATATCAATCCAATTAGTACAAAAAAAGTTATGATTAAGTATATTAAGATTGTTCCAGTGATTTTGTAACACGACATCTCTTGTACTTAATACAAATTAATCAATTCCCTAACCATATGTAATTATATTTATTCCCAAAATTTTCAATTCTTAGATACATTCTTAAAACTCAACATTTCACACCAACTTAACGCAAAACTATAAAAATAATAATTTAAAACACGCATTGCAAACCACACTAGTACACAATATACCTTATGCGAAAGTCAGATGTAACATCCTCGACTGTCCATGCATGCATTGTTACATGTATTTCATTTGGACATATTCATTTTATAAATGTCTTTCACACGAAACACATGCATACATAGAGATTTTAGCTAGACGTGTTCACGAGATAGACTTGACACAAGTCAGTTTATAGCAATAGGAGCAAGTCGTACGTGTCTAATTATAATTTAAATAAGAACACAAGATATTGAAAGTGAAATTAAATAAATGATTACATTTGAAATAAAGGAAATTTAGCATATTTAAATTAAAGTAGACAATTTGACTAGATAGTATTTTGGTACTAAGTACTTGTAATTATGTAGAGAAAATAATAATAATAATAATAATAATAATAATAATAATTAGTTTAATTTATTATTTATTATTTAAAATTATTAAAAATATTAGAAAAGTTAAAAAAAAAAAGAAAAACAGAAAATTTCAAGTCGGTTGAAACAAACAAAAAGCTGCCTTATCTTGTTTTCAGCCAAATTTTGTGTCCCTTTTCATTCCCTTCTTTCTCTCAAATTTCTCCAGCAACAAGACCAATGAGCCATCTGAAGGTTAGTTATCACCATAAATTGTTAGTTTTAATTTATGATTAATAGAATATGATTTAGGAGGTCCAAATTATATGATTTCTATGGGTAAGCTGCTTGAATTCTGTTTTGATGGCAGAAATTAGGGTCCCGTTTTCTTCATGTTAAAGGCTGATTCTAGAGAAGCACAAAACACCAAACTTGTACCTTTATGTCTTAGGTTCAAGGATATGTAAATAGTTTTGCATGATTTGGTCTCTGTAGAAAGATATGGGCATCGGACTGGAACTGGTTCCATTGAGGAACCTAGCTGAATCCCTTTCTGTTTTGATTCTGTTTCTATATGATAGAGTCCATATTTGAGGAAGATCAAAACATGAAAGTTGTGGATATATGTGTTATCTAGTTGTATACCAAATTTCAGGACCCGATTATGGGCGGATGTTGAATTATAGGCAAGAGAGTCATGCCTATTCCATATTTGAGCTGCCTGCTTAGTATTCTGGGCAGGTCTAGTAAGTTGTTTGCCAATTTTGAGCTTCTTATAGACATAATCTGTAAATGGTCAAAATATGAAAGTTATAGATATATGTCTTAGCTAAAGTTTGGCATAAATTTCACCTCAATATGTTATGTATTTTGTGAGTTATAGCTTTCACAATTCAGACTGGTACGGATACCAGCCCTGTTTCTGACCAGTCCCACTTACCCTACCATATGAGGACCTTAGAGCCAGAATGGATGAAAGTTGTCAACATGAAAAGTGTTCCATTTTAACATAGCTATGTGCATATAAAGTTTCATGCAAATATGACTTACACGTTGTAAGATATGGAGAATCAAAGTAAGTGTCTCAAAACTGCCTATGGTCAAAAACAGGGCAGAGAACAGAACATGCTTATAAATTGCATAAAATATTCCAAAATGGTCCAATTGGTCTGAAATTTAGATATGTTGTATCGATAAATGTTAGCTTTAATTAAGAATCATACAAATTGGATTAGTATAGGAAAAGTTATAGGCTAATGAACATATGAAGGTCACACTGCCTTTAGACCAAATCCTAGTTAGTGGTCCTTAAAATGCATACTTTAATTTGTTTAAGTTTATTTAGCTACCAATTGACCAAGTATGCATTCAATTAGGTCCACAACATATTGGAGAGACTCAAGGAAGTGAAGGACAGTAAGATAGAGGCTTATTAGCAAAAGAAAAAGTGAGTTTAATTATCGAACGATTTCTTTGGTACTTGTTACGTGTAATGTGATTATTACATGCTATGTGCAACGTGACTTGATTGGCGGCCATATGAATTACGTGATTGTTATGGTATAGATATGATATCAAAAGGTGATGAATGACTTAAATACATGGTTATGTTATAGGCTTTTCTTACATGGAGTGATTGATTATTGAATATGCAAATGTGATATAAATGCAAATGTTAAGTAATGATTGTTGCAAATTGCATATGCATATGGATTTAAAA